>CM054400.1:418533-467005 GCA_028858755.1 Ara ararauna | reverse complement strand
CCCCATGGGGGAGCCAATGGAGCCCTCGGCTCGTGCCCCCCCCCCTTTGGGGCTTCACCCGATTTTAACCCTTCCAACCCCGATTTTAAGGCTTTTCCTTGGATTTTCACCCTTTTCCTTGGATTTTCACCCTTTTCCTTGGATTTTCACCCTTTTCCTTGGATTTTCCCCCAATTTTCACCGCTTCCTGAGGATTTTCACCGTTCCCCCCTGGATTTCAACGCCGTTTTCCGGATGGTTTTAAGCCGATTTCTACCATTTACCCGCATTTGAACCGTTTTCCCTGCTTTTTAACCCCATTTTCCCCCTTTTCCCTGCTTTTTAAGCCCATTTTCCCCCTTTTCCCGGGATTTTCACGTTTTCCGGGATTTTAGCCATTTTCCCGGGATTTTACCCCTATTTCCATCGCTTGACCCCAATTTTCACCATTTTCCCCTTGATTTCCATAGGATTTCAACCTTTCCACCTGAATTTCTCCGTTTTCCCTGGATTTTTCCCCATTTTCCCTGGATTTTACCATTTTCCCTGGATTTTCATCAATTTTCCCCATTTTCCAGCTGATTTTCCCCCATTTTCCCTGGATTTTCATCAATTTTCCCCATTTTCCAGCTGATTTTCCCCCATTTTCCCTGGATTTTCATCAATTTTCCCCTTTTCCAGCTGATTTTCCCTGGATTTTCATCAATTTTCCCCATTTTCCAGCTGATTTTCCCCCATTTTCCCTGGATTTTCATCAATTTTCCCCATTTTCCAGCTGATTTTCCCCCATTTTCCCTGGATTTTCATCAATTTTCCCCATTTTCCAGCTGATTTTCCCCGTTTTCCCTGGATCTCAACCACTTTTCCCCATTTCCCTGAATGTGCACAACTTTCCCTGGATTTTAACCCAATTTCCACCCCTTTACCTCTTTTTTTACCGTTTTCCCTGGATTTCGCCCCAATTGTCACCGTTTTCCCGGATTTTCACCATTTTCCCTGGATTTCAAGCAACTTTCCCCATTCCTGGCGATTTGAAGCCCATTTTCACCATTTTCCCTGGGTTTTAACCCGATTTTTCCCCGTTTTCCCTGGATTTCCCCCCCATTCCCAAGGGATCGGGGGGGGGGGGGGGGCTGAGTTTATAGAAAGCAAAAACCATTTTAATTTACAAAGTCCTAAATGTACAGAATTCCCGATAAAAAACGCCGTTATCCACAATAAATACAAGTACAAAACTATTTATAGGATGGATCGTTCGGGATACCGGGAATGGGGGGGGGTGGGGGGGGTTTGGAATGATTCTGACCTTCCCCCATCCCAAAATCCCACTAAAACAAGGATTAACCCCGCTCCCGGCACCAAACCCCCCCCCCCAATTCCATGGATTGGGATAAGGCTGAACCCCCCCCCTCGGCGCCACATCCCATGGGATAAAGGGGGGGTTTTCCTATGTAAAATGAAGGGGAAGCCCCGTCCTGCGCCCCCGTTTTGGGGGGAAGATCTCCCGGTTTTCCCGTTTTCCGGGTGGGAGGGAGGGAAAAGGTGGATTGAAGGATCCCGATGGCTGGAATAAAGCGAGATTCCCAAGGTCAACAGCCCCCAGAAACCAGGATTTAATACACACGGATATATAGGGATAAGGGAGAGATCCAACAGGAAAGCGCCAGAGAGTGGGAAAACGGGAATTGCCCCTTATTGCTGCCCTGATCCGGCTGCAAGGCCGGGAATGGGGCTCCGGAGAGGCAGGAAAAGCAAAGCAACGCCAGGAGCTTGGGAGCGTTCTTCCGTATGGAAAAGGGATTCCCTAAATCCCCATCACTCCCTAAGGCCTTTGGAAGTCGGGATCGAAGCAGTCGGTGGCTCCCGGCATTCCCAAGCGGCTGCGGCTCCGTTTGGGATGAGGGAGGCAGCGGGAATGGGGGGGTTAAAGAGGAGGAATTGGGCGCTGGCGGTGAGCAAGCGGTGAGGAATGCCGGAATGCCGCGGCCTTCCCGAGCTCTGGAAAAGGGGATTGATGGATCCCGGTGGGGCTCAACCCCACCTATTCCACCGAGAGAATTCCCGCTTTTCCTTTGGAAAAGGAAAGTTTGGGATGGCTTTTCCCGTCGCCGGCATTCCCGTTCCCTGTTTGCGGCCCCAAAGCCCGGCTCCGCTTTGGGAGAATGGGAAGGAAACACCTGGAAAACGCCGCTTTTCCGCCCATTCCAGAGCGGGATCCGCAATGTTTTAACCCCCCCAATCCCGTTTTCCAGGCTTTTCCGATCAGGGAGCTATGGATACAGGATGGGGGGGGCTAAACTGAGTGCCTTGTATGGGAAAATAAGGAAAAGTCTAGGGAAAAACAGGGGGAAAACGGGAAAAGGCCCAGCCCCGGAGCGGGAATGACGAATCCTTCCGGATTGGGTGTTTTTAGGGAAGGGGTGGAGAATTCCTCATTGTTTTGGTGCTTCCCCCCTTCCAAACCTCGGCTTTTCCAGAGGGAGAACAGGGAAAAGCAGAGCCCTATTCCCTTTTCCGCAGGGATTTGCTTCCCCCTCCAGTACCCAACTGTTGCGCTTCCTCCTTTCCCTGCTTTTCCCTCCGGACGATCCCAAACCCTGGAATAACCCCACTCCGGCTCCTCATTCCTATGGGGGGGGGGGGGGCGAACACACCATAGAAAAGCGGGAATAATCCCACTCTTGGGAATCCGGAATCCAAACGGGGGTCTTCAACCCAAAGCAGGCGGCGCCGGGAATTCCACCCCCCAAACCCCCATATTTCCGGGGTTTCCATCCCGGACTTTTCCCAACCCCCCCCCTCCCTCCCCCTTCCCATCTTCCCAACCCTTTCCCATGGGATTCCAAGCAGGAGCTTCCTCTGTTATCTGGTCAACGTCCTGGCTCCAAGGCCACCGTTGTGGTTGGGGGCAGCGACGAAGGTGTCCGTGCGGTGGACGGGCGAGGAAAAGGGGGAAGAGGAGGAATTGTAGGAAGAGGAAGGCGTCCGGATGCTTTGGGAAGCGCCGGGATGCTGCTGGAGGTTGAGGATGCTGTCGATGGCGCTTTGGAGGTGCTCATTGAGGGCATCGTCTTGAGGGCTATCGCTGGAGAAGCTGGCGTTATCCACTTCCAAGGATTCCGACTTGCGGCGCTTGGCCGCTGGGAAAGGCGCTTCCCAATGGAGTTCCGGCCCGGAGCTTTGATCCGGAGGTTCCGGTTTGATCATTCCATGGTAAAAGTCCTCTTCCACCTCCGCGAGCTCCTTCATAAGGCCACTGGTGGAGTCTTCCGGCTTGCTCGGTCCCAAGAGCTTGGAGCTCTCTTCCAAGCGACTCTTCTCCATCGGCTTCTCCCGGCTCCTATGGGATGTGATGATGCTCCGGGAGCCATCCTCATGCTTCACGTTGCTTCCCGCCGGGATGGGCTCCGCTTTGGTGCCTTTGGAGGCAGGATCGGGCCCTTTCTCCCCTACGAAGGCATCCACGTTCTCCCGGTAGGTTTTCCGGAGCGGTAACCGGCAATAGGTGACCATGGGCTTCTTGTCGCTCATTCCCGACGTTCCGTGGTCAATGGAGCCGTTCATGGTGGCACCGGTGGCTCTGATGACCCTACAGGTGCTGGGGGGTTGGTGCACGGGGTCCAGCGCCGTGTTATGGACCACTTTGCTCAGCCCAGCCTCCTGCTTGATCTTCAGTTTGAGTCCAATCCTGCTCCGGGCTTCGTAGGTCTTGATGGGAGGTTTGCTCCGGGATGGAAGCGCATCCTCGTCCCCATCCAATGGTGCTGGGGTGGCTTTGGCCCAAGTGACCGAGGGGGACCCTCCGCTGTGTTTGATGACCAGTTTGGTGGGGTGGACCATGGGGGTGGGCACCGGGGGGGCCTTGAGGCTCTCCGGGGTTGGGGTGGTGCTGGAGACCGCGGTGGAGGAGGAGGAGGAGGAGGAGGAAGAGGAGGAGGGAACGCCGGGGACGCGGGAGGAGGAGGAGACGTATTCGTCTGGAAGGGAAGGGGGAGAGTCAGGAGCTCCGTTCCCATTGGGAACGCTGAGGGTTCTCCGTGGCTTTCTTCCCCCTCCATTCCCAAGGGAAAGGATTGGGAATTGCGGGTATCCCACCTGGTTTCTCCTTGGCCAGCTGCTTGTCGAGGGCCAAGGTGGTCTTCTCCTCCTGGATGAACATGCGGTCGATCATCACCATCTCGGCTGATGGGCTGACCCTCTGCATGGGCGGCGTGGAGGAGGAGGAGGAGGATAACAGTAAGGATGAGGATGAGGAGAAAGAGGAGATGAAGGAGGAGGAGGGGGATGAAGATAAGATAAAGGAGAAGGAGAAGGAGGAAAAGGAGATGGAGGAGGAGGAGAAGGAGAAGGATAACAATAAGATAATGATAGGGATAGGGATAGGGAGAAGGAGGAGAAGGAGGAGAAGGAGGAGAAGGAGAAGGAAAAGGAGAAGGAGAAGGAGAAGAGAAGGAGAAGGATGAGGAGAAGGATGAGGAGAAGGAGAAGGAGAAGGAGAAGGAGAAGGAGAAGGAGAAGGAGAAGGAGAAGGAGAAGGAGAAGGAGAAGGAGAAGGAGAAGGAGAAGGAGAAGGAGAAGGAGAAGGAGAAGGAGGAGGTGGAGGAGGTGGAGGAGAAGGATAATGAGAAGGAGGAGATGGAGGAGAAGGATAAAGATAAGGAAAGACAGGATAAGGATAAGGATAAGGATAAGGATAAGGATGAGGATGAGGATGAGGACAAAGAAGAAGAAAGAGGAGACGGAGGAAGAAGAGGCAAAAGAGGAGGAAAAGGAGAAAGGGGGGAGGAGGAAGAGGAGCACGAGCGGTTACACTCATCCCACCACCCCCCCGCCCATCCATCCCAAGGTGCCGGAGGCCGGGAATGCCGCGGCACTCACCCGGGACTCCTCGAGCAGCAGCAGCCGGTACTTGTTGAGCATGGCCTGGGTGCGCTTGAGCAGCTGCGTGGAGACCACCTCGAACTCCTCGTCCACTGCGGGCACAGAGCACAGCGCCGCGCTCAGCACCGCGCTCAGCACCGCGCCTACCGACCGCTTCCTATGGCGTTACTACGGGGGGAAGGGGGGAGAGGGGAAGGGGAAGGAGGAGGAGGAGGGTAAAGGTAGGGATAAGGAGGAAGAGGAGGAGGAAAGGAAGAGAAGGAGGAGGAGGGAAAGGAGGAGAAGGGGAAGGGGAAGGGAAAGGGGAAGGGGAAGGGGAAGAAAGAGAAAGAAGAAGGGGAAGGGAAAGGGAAATTGGAAGGGAAAGGGGAAGGGGAAGAGAAAGGAAGAGAAAGAAGAAGGAGAAGGGGAAAGGGGAAGGGGAAAGGGGAAAGGGGAAGGGAAAGGGGAAGGGAAAGGGGAAGGGAAAGGGGAAGGGAAAGGGGAAGGGAAAGGGGAAGGGAAAGAGAAAGGAAGAGAAAGAAGAAGGGGAAGGGGAAGGGGAAAGGGGAAAGGGGAAGGGGAAGGGGAAGGGGAAGGAAAGGGGAAGGGAAAGGGAAAGGGGAAGGAAGAGAAAGAAGAAGGAAGGGAAGGGGAAAGGGGAAGGGAAAGGGGAAGGGGAAGAAAGAGAAAGAAGAAGGGGAAGGGAAAGGGAAATTGGAAGGGAAAGCGGAAGGGGAAGAGAAAGGAGAGAAGAGAAAGGAAGAAGGGGAAGGGGAAAGGGGAAAGGGAAGGGGAAAGGGGAAGGGAAAGGGGAAGGAAAGGGGAAGGGAAAGGGGAAGGGAAAGGGGAAGGGAAAGGGGAAGGGAAAGGGGAAGGAAGAGAAAGAAGAAGGGGAAGGGGAAGGGGAAAGGGGAAAGGGGAAGGGGAAGGGGAAGGGAAAGGGGAAGGGAAAGGGAAAGGGAAAGGGAAAGGGGAAGGAAGAGAAAGAAGAAGGAAGGGAAGGGGAAAGGGGAAGGGAAAGGGGAAGGGAAAGGGGAAGGGAAAGGGGAAGGGAAAGGGGAAGGGGAAGGGGAAGGGGAAGGGGAAGGGGAAGGGAAAGGGGAAGGGAAAGGGGAAGGGAAAGGGGAAGGGAAAGGGAAAGGGGAAGGGAAAGGGGAAGGGGAAGGGGAAGGGGAAGGGGAAGGGAAAGGGGAAGGGGAAGGGAAAGGGGAAGGGAAAGGGGAAGGGGAAGGGGAAGGGGAAGGGAAAGGGGAAGGAAAGGGGAAGGGAAAGGGGAGGAGGAGGAAGAGGAAGAGAAGGAGGAGGAGGAGAAGAGGAAGGGAAAGGGGAATTGGAAAGAGGAGGAGGAAGAGAAAGCAAAGGGAAAGTGAAAGGAGAAAGAGAAGAGGAGGAGAAGGAGGAAGAGGAAGAGAAGGAGGAGAAGGGAAAGGGGAAGGAGGATAAGGATAAGGAGGAAGAGAAGGAGAAGGAGGAGAAGGAGGAGAAAGAGGAGAAGGGGAAGGAAAAGGAGAAGCAGGAGGAGGAGAACAAGGGGACACAACTGCTCCACCACGAAGAAGCTGCTGCGGTTCACCATGGGCACCCCTCCAAGCATCCACTTGAACCATTCCAGGTCCCCAAGCCCCCGGAATCCCTCCCATTGTCCCTTTGGGAATGGCTGAAGCCGTAGGAACACCAAATCCCTCTTTTCTCCCGGGTTCCGCATGGATTTTCCCCCTTTACCCTTGCGGTAGTCGTGGGCCGAGGGCAGCATTCCCTGGTAGACGTGGTAGGGCAGGAGCCGCTGCAGGGCATCATCGAAGGAGCGGAATGCCGTCTTGTAGTCGGGATGCAGCACGGAGCCCTGGTGCTTGTGGAGCTGCTCCAGGAAACTGGAAGGAATGGGAAGAGCTGAGCGGTCCACGGGCGGAATTCCCGGTGTTTCCAAGAGGAATGGACATGGAAAACCCCCCCGGGAAGGACTCACCAAGCTTCTTTGCTGGGTTGGAGCGTTGGGGCTTTCTTTAGTCCCAGTTTGGTGTCGTACTGTGGGGAGGGAAAAAGATGGGATGAGGTGATGGGATTCACCGGGATGGGATTCACAGGGATGGGATTCAACACAATGGGATACACCGCACCAGAGGGGGTTCATCCAAGAGATGGGGACGAGGGATTGGGATGGAGAAGGCGGACTGAGATGGAGAAGGGGGATTAAGATGGTGAAGAGGGATTGGGATGGGGAAAAGGGATTGGGATGGGGAAGGGGGACTGGGATGGAGAAGGGGGATTGGGATGGAGAAGGGGGACTGGGATGGAGAAGAGAGATTGGGATGGGGAAGGGGGATTAAGATGGTGAAGAGGGATTGGGATGGGGAAAAGGGACTGGGATGGGGAAGGGGGATTGGGACGGAGAAGAGGGATTGAGATGGGGAAGGGGGATTGTGGAGGCAGCAAAGGGATTCAGGGATGGAGAATACGGCTCAAGAAGGGTTTGGAACGAAGGAATGCTGCAAGGGATCGGGAATGATGTGCTTGGTTCCATGCTTATTGTGACCAAAGGGGTTTTGGGGTGGAAAACACACGAACATCCCAATGGGATCCATGTGTAGGGTGAGTTTACGGAGCTCCCACACCAACGGTATGTGGAAACAATGGGAATGATGGGAATTCCCCATTGGGACCAAGCTGGAAGCGGGCTCCATGGAGGTGGCGGGAGCTCACCAGCTGCGGGCCTTGCACAGGGACCGAGGGCACGAGCTGCGGGATTCCCTTTCCGACCACTTGGATCTGCAAAGGGCCCTTCCCGAGGTTCAGGGCCGGGACGGAGCTGATCACTCCGGGCTTCGGCTGTGGGAAAGGAAGGAACGGTTGAAAGAGCGGGAGAAAGCAAGGGGGAAAGCTGGGAATCATGCGGGAAAAGCTTGGGATCGTGTGGGAAAACCTCGAGATAAAGCGGGAAAGCTTGGAGATAAAAGTGGAAGTACCTTGGGGAAAAAGGTGGGCAAACCTTGGAATAATGTGGGAAAACCCTGGGATGATGTGGGAAAACCTTGGGATAATGTGGGAAACCCTGGGATAATGTGGGCAAACCTTGGAACAATGTGGGAAAACCCTGGGATAATGTGGGAAAGCCTTGGGATAATGTGGGGAAACCTTAGGATAATGTGGGAAAACCTTGGGATAATGCGGGAAACCCTTGGAATAATGTGGGAAAACCTTAGGATAATGTGGGAAAACCTTGGGATAATGCGGGAAACCCTTGGAATAATGTGGGAAAACCCTGGGATAATGTGGGAAAACCTTGGGATAATGCGGGAAACCCTTGGAATAATGTGGGAAAACCGTGGGATAATGTGGGAAAACCTTGGGATCATGTGGGAAAACCTCGAGATAAAGTGGCAAAGCTTGGAGATAAAAGTGGAAGTACCTTGGGGAAAAAGGTGGGCAAACCTTGGAATAATGTGGGAAACCCTGGGATGATGTGGGAAAACCCTGGGATAATGTGGGAAACCCTGGGATAATGCAGGAAACCCTTGGAATAATGTGGGAAAACCCTGGGATGATGTGGGAAAACCTTGGGATAATGGGGGAAACCCTGGGATAATGTGGGAAAACCTTGGGATAATGCGGGAAACCCTTGGAATAATGTGGGAAAACCTTGGAATAATGTGGGGCAAACCTTGGAATAATGTGGGAAAACCTTGGGATAATGCGGGAAACCCTTGGAATAATGTGGGAAAACCTTGGGATCATGTGGGAAAGCCTTGGGATAATGTGGGAAAACCTTGGGATAATGCGGGAAACCCTTGGAATAATGTGGGAAAACCTTGGGATCATGTGGGAAAGCCTTGGGATAATGCGGGAAAGCCTTGGAATAATGTGGGAAACCCTTGGAATAATGTGGGAAAACCTTGGGATAATGCGGGAAAGCCTTGAAATGAAGTGGAAAAGCCCCAAGATAAAGTGAAAAAGCCTTGAAATAGAGTGGAAATACCTTGGAATAACATGGGGAAACCTTGGAATATTGTGGGAAAACCTTGGGATAATGCGGGAAAACCTTGGAATAATGTGGGAAAGCCTTGGGATAATTTGGGAAAGCCTTGGAATAATGTGGGAAAACCTTGGGATAATGCGGGAAAGCCTTGAAATGAAGTGGAAAAGCCCCGAGATAAAGTGGAAAAAGCCTTGAAATAGAGTGGAAATACCTTGGAATAACATGGGGAAACCTTGGAATAATGTGGGAAACCCCTGAAATGCAGTGAAGAGCCACGGAAACGGGTCCCTCACCTGCACGGGCTGCTGTATGGCAAGCGGCGTTCCCGGCTTTCCTTGGGCCACGGCCCCTTTCCCGGCAGGAATTGGGGTGGAAACACTGGCAAAGGTTTTGCTCTCGGCAGGCGCCGGGGCCGTGATTCCTGGTGCAGGGAAACCAAGATGAGGGATTCACGTTCCAGCGGGATAATGAAGGATCTGTATCCCCCAGCGCGTCCCATCCCCATGGATCCATCCCCATGGATCCATCCCGACAGACCCATCCTGGCTCCCTGGGCTTGCATCGCTTCAACCCCCAAAATAAGGGGGACGGGATGCTCACAGTCCAGGACACTTGTGCACCATGATACTCGTGCATCAGGATGCTTGTGCACCGGGATACTCGTGTACCGGGATGCTCATGGTCCAGGACACTGGTGTACCATAATACTCATGTACCGGGATGCTCATGGTCCAGGACACTGGTGTACCATAATACTCATGTACCGGGATGCTTGTGGTCCAGGACACTTGTGCACCAGGATGCTCATGGTCCAGGAAGCTTGTGCACCAGGATACTTGTGCATCAGGATGCTCGTGTACCATGATGCTTGTGGTCCAGGACACTTGTGTACCATGATAATCATGCACCATGATGCTTGTGGTCCAGGACACTTGTGTACCATGATAATCATGCACCATGATGCTTGTGGTCCAGGACACTTGTGCACTGGGATGCTAGTGGTCCAGGACACTTGTGTACCATGATAATCATGCACCATGATGCTTGTGGTCCAGGACACTTGTGTACCATGATAATCACATACCATGATGCTTGTGGTCCAGGACACTTGTGCACTGGGATGCTAGTGGTCCAGGACACTTGTGTACCATGATAATCATGCACCATGATGCTTGTGGTCCAGGACACTTGTGTACCATGATAATCATGCACCATGATGCTTGTGGTCCAGGACACTTGTGCACTGGGATGCTAGTGGTCCAGGACACTTGTGTACCATGATAATCGTGCACCATGATGCTTATGGTCCAGGACACTTGTGCACTGGGATGCTAGTGGTCCAGGACACTTGTGTACCATGATAATCATGCACCATGATGCTTGTGGTCCAGGACACTTGTGTACCATGATAATCATGCACCATGATGCTTGTGGTCCAGGACACTTGTGCAGTGGGATGCCCATGGTCCAGGGTACTTGTGTACCATGATAATCATGCACCATGATGCTTCTGCAAAGCAATATTTGTGGTCCAGGACACTTGTGCACTGGGATGTTCATGGTCCAGGACACTTGTGCACCGTGATAATCACATACCACGATGCTTGTCGTCCAGGACACTTGTGCACCATGATACTTGTGCATCAGGATGCTCGTGCACCATGATGCTCACATACCATGACCTTGTGCACCAGGATGCTTATGGTCCAGGACACTGGTGTACCATTAATGCTCATGTACCATGATGCTTGTGGTCCAGGACACTTGTGCACCAGGATGCTCATGGTCCAGGACACTGGTGTACCATTAATGCTCATGTACCGTGATGCTTGTGGTCCAGGACACTTGTGCACCAGGATGCTCATGGTCCAGGACACTGGTGTACCATTAATGCTCATGTACCATGATGCTTGTGGTCCAGGACACTTGTGCACCAGGATGCTCATGGTCCAGGACACTGGTGTACCATTAATGCTCATGTACCATGATGCTTGTGGTCCAGGACACTTGTGCACCAGGATGCTCATGGTCCAGGACACTGGTGTACCATTAATGCTCATGTACCATGATGCTTGTGGTCCAGGACCCTCATGCACCGGGATGCTCATGGATCAGGACACTGGTGTACCATTAATGCTCATGTACCGTGATGCTCGTGGTCCAGGACACTTGTGCACTGGGATGCTCATGGATCAGGACACTGGTGTACCATTAATGCTCATGTACCGTGATGCTTGTGGTCCAGGACCCTCATGCACCGGGCCCCCCCCTACCTGCAGTGGCCGTGGTGGTCGTGGTTGTCACCGTCACCGTCACCGTCTGCCCCGGGCCGCTCACCAGCACCGAGGGGGCTGAGGTGCCGAATGGGGCGAGCGCGGCGGGGGCCTGGCTGGCCGGGGGCTGCTTCGGCTGCAGGATGATGCCCTGCGGGGGAGAGGCCAGAAACACCATAAAGCACCCCAAAACCACCATGAAACACCCCAAGATCCACCAGAAACCACCCCAAAATCCACCAGAAGCACCATGAAGCACCCCAAAACCACCATGAAACACCCCAAGATCCACCATAAAGCACCCCAAAATCCACCAGAAACACCATAAAGCACCATAAACCATCCCAAAATCCACCACAAAACACCCAAACCCACCATAAATCACCCCAAAATCCACCAGAGACCACCATAAAGTACCCCAAAATCCAACAGAAACCGCCATAAACCACCCCAAAATTGACCAGGAACACCATAAAGCACCATAAACCATTCCCAAATCCACCAGAAACACCATAAAGCACCCCAAAACCACCAGAAACACCATAAACCATCACAAATCATCCCCAAATCCACCATAAACCCCCCAAAAATACACCAGGAACAACACAAAGCTCCATAAACCACTCCAAAATCCACCAGAAACCACCCAAAACCCCACCAGAAACACCACAAACCACCCTAAAATACCTTAAAACACCCTAAACCACCCCAAAATGCACCACAAACACCATAATCCACCCGAAACCACCCCAAAATCCACTATAAAACACCATAAACCACCCCAAAATGCACCATAAACCCCCCAATCCACCCCAAAATCCACTATAAAACACCATAAACCACCCCAAAATGCACCACAAACACCATAATCCACCCGAAACCACCCCAAAATCCACTATAAAACACCATAAAGCACCCCAAAATGCACCATAAACCCCCAAATCCACCCCAAAATCCACTATAAAGCACCATAAAGCACCCCAAAATGCACCATAAACCCCCCAATCCACCCCAAAATCCACGATAAAACACCATAAACCACCCCAAAATGCACCATAAACCCCCAAATCCACCCCAAAATCCACTATAAAACACCATGAACCACCCCAAAATGCACCATAAACCCCCAAATCCACCCCAAAATCCACTATAAAACACCATGAACCACCCCAAAATGCACCATAAACCCCCCAATCCACCCCAAAATCCACTATAAAACACCATGAACCACCCCAAAATGCACCATAAACACCATAATCCACCCCAAATCCCCCCCCCCGGCACTGGATACACGTCCAAGCCTGCGGAATCCGATGCTTTTCCCAGTGGGAGACGCCAGAGAAGCCAAAAAGCTGCCACTGAGCGCCAGGCACAGGGTCCCCCCCTTCCCAAAAACACATCCAAGGGGGAGGTGGGACCAAATTCCAGTTGGGAAAAGCAGCTCCAGTGCTGCCCTTGGCTTTCCAGGCCTTGGGAATACCGAATAACCCCCCCCCCCCGGATCCAGTTAACTCCATGGGCAAACCTCAGCCCCCCCCCATCAGTGAGGCTCCGCTCTTAAGAAGGGTTGGAGCAATCCCGGAGCATCCCAATGGGAATGCCACCCCCAACCCGGGGCTGGGAATGGGGCCAGGAGCAGCGGCGCGTTATCCCAAGGGAGAACATCCCAAAGAACACCGGGAAGGAGCCGAGGAAGCGGCACCGTGCTCTACATCCCGCATAGGTTTTGCTTCCCATTTAGCCTCCAAAATCCCAATTTGGGGAAGTTTGTGGCCGCATTCCGGCCTCAACCCCCTCGCCGGCGCTTATTTACCTGCTGGAACCTGTCCAGTATTTGCTTCTGCTGAGGAGCGGGATTGGGAATAGCCGGGAGGGTTTGGAATTGGCTTGGGACCATCGGGAAGCTCCTCTGCTGCTCCGTGCTTAGGTGCAGAGCGTGGCTGGGAGCGGGGGGCTTGAGCTGGCTTTGGGTTGGGAATTGCAGCTGGAAGTGGGGGGAATGGGAATGCGGGATCTCGGCGTCGGGCTGTGCCGCTGGGAATGCTGCCTGGGGTTGGGATGGGGGCCGCAGCGGGTGCTGCCCCCCCCCCAAGGGGGAGGAGGAGGAGGAGGAGGAGGATAACTGGTTGGGAATGAGGTACAAGGGGGCTTGTGGGGTGCAGGGCCGGGCAAGCGGCTCCGAAGGGGGCCGGGATAGGGATTGGGGTTGGGAAGGGGGTCGGGAAAGGGGTTGGGGTTGGGAAGGGGGTCGGGAGGGGATTTGGGAGAGGTGGGAAGCCGGGAGCTGCGGGGTGTCCCCGAGGGGAGGATGAGGTAGCGAAGGGGACGGGGATGCTCCAGGGAGCTTCTGCTGCAACAGAGAAGGAAAGAGGAAGACGTTAGTCCAAGCTGAGGAAGGAATTCCGGCTCCATCGGGATCGTTCCCGCTCTGAAAGCGGCTCCTGAAAGCTCCGGGATAATCCCAAAGCCTCAGGAATGCTGCCGGCATCACCCGGAGCTTTTACAGCTGCTTTGAGGGTGAAGCAGGGGGGGACGTACCAGGATTCCCTCCAGGAATTGCGCTCCACCTCCAAATATCCCCCCTCCCCTCCCCCCGGATTGACAAATCCCGATTCCTATGGAAAAATGAAGGATTTGGGAGGGGAAAGGAGGGAGAAAGGCTTTGGAATGGGAAGAGAAGGAAAAGCGGCAGCTTTAGGGTTAGTCTTGGAAGCAAGCGGGAGCAGCCAGAGCTTGGGATGCACGGAGGGATGGATGGAGGGATGGACAATGGGAAGGGGAAGGATTTTGGCCCCACTTCAGTTGCAGCTCGCTCATTCCCACCCCCCCCTGCAATGGGAATTCCCAATTCCATCGGGAATGGGGCTTTGGGAGCACAAGGGGTGAACCCCCGCCCATGGAGCAGAAAATTCCCATCTAATTCCAGCTGTGGAGTGAGCATCCTGCTTTTTCCTTCCCGCCCCGGCAACACCATAGGTCTTCCCTTGGCTACACAGGGAAAAGCGGGATTGGAGGAAGAGGCAGCACGTGGCCCTGCGCTCTTCCCGCTCCACTGGATCCATTGGGAATGCCACAAGGAGAAAGTGGGGCCAGGTTGGGATTGGGGCTGTTCAAGGGTGACAGTGGGATCCATGGACAAGGGGGATCCAGAGGAACCTGGAGAGGTGGGAGCAGGAGAACCTCACGGAGCTCAAGCGGTTCCAAAGGCAATTCCAACTCCAGGGGAATGGGAATTTTTGGACGTGGAATGGAAGGATGGGATGAGGAGGAGTTGGATGGGATCTTGGGAGAAGCTCTTCCCCATGAGGGTGGTGGGACACCAGGATGGGTTGGATGGAGAAGGTTTGGATGCCCCACCCCCATCAAGGCCAGGTTGGAGCAACCCTACGGAAGGTGTCCCTGCGGATCGGGATGATCTCCAGCTCCTTCCCAACCCAATTCCATGATTCCCAACATCTCTGGGGGTCTGTGAGTTCCTTCAAGTCCAACCAGGTCAAAGGGGGAGTTGAAGCTTCCCACCATTGAGCTGCTGCTGTGACCACCAATGAGAGCCATAGGGAGAGCTCCTGCTCTCATCCCATTCCTTCCTCTCATAGCCCAAGGACTTCCAAAAGAGGAGTTCAGGGATCAAATCCGGTGTCCGAGACGCCCCCAAAGCCCTTCCCAACGCAGATGCCCACAACCACCATTGGACCCACCTTGATCTCCACACGGCCCCAACACATCCACGGTGGGGCCCATCCACCACCGCTTCTAGAGCCACCCAACTACTCGGAACACGCTCAGGGAGGTGGAAAACCATAAGGAAAAGCCCATGCTGTGGGGTGGGATCAACCCCGAGCTGCACACGGAGGAGAATGGGGGTGAGGGACACCCCATCAATGAGGTTCCTCCTTCCAACCCCAAGCCCCACTTCCAACCCCATCTTTATGGTGGGAAGACACCACAGCGAGGACGAAGACGCCGTCGGAGAACCTGGGAGAAGCAAACCTCAATGGAGCTGGAGGCCACCACGAGCTTCTCCTTACCTGCTGCAAGAACATCTGCATGGAGTCCTGGTTGAGGACGGCTCCGGTGGCTGCTTGGCCCAGGATGATCTTCTCCGGGCTGGAAGCCAACGTGGGGCTGGCTTGGGAAGTGACGGGCTGTTGGGTTGGAGGTGCTGATGGGACATTGAGCTGGAGAGGAGCAGCTTGGGAGGTCTGCACCGTCAGGATGGACGCCTGCTCAGTGCTGGCCAACAGGTTGGTGCCGGTGCTTGCCTGTGCTTGCCCAAGGCCAGGGCTTTGGCTGGTGGTGGCAGCAGAAGGTTGGATGCTCACCGCTTGCCCCATGTTCTCAGTGGCGTTGAGCATGGCCACTTGGTTGGGCAACGTCACCCCTTGGATCACCGGTTGGCTTTGGGTGCTCAAGCTGCCCGCCAAGGAGACGGGCATCTGGAAGAGCGCCGGTTGACCCACCTGGCCAGCCTGGAGCTGGATGGGAGCCGAGAGGATGTGAGCGGTGCCGTGGGCGCTCTGCGACGTGAGGACCTGGCCCAGGTTCAGCGGACTGGTGATGTTCTGGTTGGTGAGGAGCTGCGCCGGCAAAGCTTGGTTGGTCAAGAGTTGCCCACCGGGCCCTTGGCTGGTTATGATGTGGGCTTGGCCACCAGGATGGGAAGCGGTCAAGATCTGGCCCCCCATATTGGCCTGAAGAGCCGAGAGCTGCTGCGGGAGCTGCACGGTGGAGGCACCGGCGAGTTGGCCAGGGAGGAGGAACTGGTTCTGGCCCTGCAGCATGGCCTGAGGGACGTGTTGGGCTGGGATGACGATGCTGCTGCCCTGGTTCAGCAGGTGGACGCTCATGGGTTTGGTGAGGGCTTGCTGCTGCGGTGGGGGCTGCTTGAAGACGTTGGCTGGAAGCCCTTGGGGGAAGCCCGAGAGGACCACGTTCTGCCCTGGTTTGCCGGCCATGAAGGTGAGGTTCTGCTGGGCCTTCTGCTGCTGGAGAGCAGCTTCGTTCTGGATGGTCAAAGTGGTGTTGTTGGAACCGAAGGGCTTGGGGGTGATCTGGTAGAGCTTCTGCTGGAGGACACCAGCAGGTTTGGGTTGGATGGGGGTCGGCGTCCTATGGATGATGACGTTCTGGGCTTGCACCAAAGGGCTGCTCAGGTTGGAGGTGACCGTGAGAGGTTGAGAACCTTGAGTGCCCGCTACGCTTCCGAACATGGAATTCCCATTGAGCGTCGTGGTGGCCACCGCGGGCAGGTTCTTCTGGATGACGAGACCAGCACCTTGCGGAGAGACCCCCGTTGAGGCCAAGGTGACCTGCTGCTGCTCGGGTGCTGGCTGGGTGATGTAGCTCCCAACGGGCATGGTGGCCACTTGGGATGGTTGGACCTGCTTGGCAATGATCTGCTGCGCCGACTGGTTGATGGCCATCACTTGCTGCCCTACCACCTGTATGGGCCCGATGCCCAAGGTGCCGCTGGGGCTGCCGTTGGGCAAACCTTGAAGGTTGGAGATGGGTTGGATGGTGACATTCCCCAAGCCAACCTGCTGGAGGAAGGGCTGGACGCTGATGGCCTTGTTGACCACATCAGCCCCCACCGACTGTTGCACCAGCGCTTGGTGGGTGAGGACAGTGGGTTGCTGCAGCCCAATGAGGTCGGCCCCACCAGAGAAGATCTGGGGGGTGCCATCAGACGTCGCCTGCACCACGGGTTGGAGGGTGGGGAGCTGGAAGGAGCCCAGGTCCAGCTCAGCTTCTGCTTCCAGGGTCTGCTCGGTGATGTTGGCCTCCTGGAGGCTCTGCTGGAGGATGTCGCAGGGTTGGTCCGAGTTGGCCAAGTTGGCCCCGGTGCTGGACGGGGACCCCAAGATGTCATCTTCTAAGAAGTCCAGGTCCACGCTGGCCGCCGGCTGGTTCTGCTCCGTGCTGAGGTGGTTCCCAGAGGCCTCCTGGACGTGGAGCTGAGAGAGAAGATGCTGAGGTCAAGCATAGGGAGATGCCTTCAACCCGCGTCCGCCAACCCTTGAATGGGAATCTTCCATCCAAGGAGATGCTCATGGAGGGGAGGGGATAGGAAGAAGCCACCCCCCAGAGTGAAGGGAGAAGCTCCATGAAGCCAAAGTGGGATCCCATCTGGGGAGCAGCCTTGGGAATGCCACGGAGAGCTGGTGGGAATGCAGCCCAAGTGACGAGCAAAGGGGAAGGCAATGGAAGGGGTGCGGGGGTGAGGAATAAAGGGAAGAACCACATTAATCATTAATTAATCATCAATAATTAATTAATAATTAATTAAGCCGAGATGTCTCATAATGGGGAACGAAGAAATTAACGGGGGAACCAAAAAACTTGGGAATTCCACGCAAAATAATCCAAATTTGGGGGGAAAACGCCCCAAGGAGAGGATTTGGAGGCGCATTGTTTCCTTAGGGAACAATCCCATTCCCAGCAAAATAAAAGACAGGACATGACCAACCCCCCCCAAATGAAAGGGAACATTCCTAAAGGGAATACTGTGCCCATGGAAGTACATACCCCAGCACCTTCAAAGAAGGAGCTGGCCGCATCTCCGGTGTTGTCCAGGAGATCATCACTGTCAATCTGCAAGGGGAAAAGATGGGATTTACTCTCCTGGGAGAAAAGATGGATCCCAAAATGAGGAAAACCATGGAAAAATGGCTCTATGGGGCTGTCTGGGAAGCACCGAGCGCTTCCCGGCTCCGGATCAGCTCCGAGTGATCCCAAATCCCTCCAAGAGGTGCCAGAACATCGGTTGGGCTCCCCCCCAGGATCCTGGATTTGGGAATGACTTGAGAAAAATCCCCTTGTTTTAAGGAAGGAAAACTCCCTTTACAAAGGGAGGTTGGTGGGGAAGGGTTTGGGAATGGGTTTGGGAAAGGTTTGGGAATGGATTGAGAAGGGTTTACAGAAGGGGTTGGGAAAAGGGTTGGGAAGGGTTTGGGGAACGGTTTGGGATGATTTGGGGCAGGCGTGGGACAATTCCCGGTTTGGGAATGGATCGGGAAGGGGCTGGGAATGGCACCGTCCATCTCTCACCTTTTCAGATCCATGGAGGAAGTCGTTCAAGGCCTGAGGATCACTGTAAAACAAGACACCGCATGGACACGGGACCACGCTTCCGGCCCCAAATCCCAACAGCTCCTTGGATCACCATAAATCCCATTGGACCAACAGTTTGGCATCATCTTAATACGTAGAGATCCCCAAAAGTCCTTATTTTATGGCAAAAGAGCGGAGGAATGGGATTGATCCATGTTGGAAGTGGTTCAAGGGATGAGTGGAGCCTCTTCTTCATGGCGTGGAGCCATGAAAACCTCCAGCCCAGGAAGCAAATCCCATCAATCCAGGAGGGATTTTGGGATCTGGGATGACTTCAGGCCTCTGGGGATGTGCCTATGGACCGAGGGTGGTGGAATTCCCATCCCATTCCATAGGGGAAGCTGAGGGAGCTACTCACCAGATTACATCTAGCAGGCACCGGCCGTCTTCATCATCCATGTCAACTGCAAAGAGCAAAGGCACCACGTTACATCCCATGGGATCCCCTCATCCCAAACAGCCCATCCCAGTGTCCAACCAAGCCTCACCCTCCTCTATGGTCACTCAACCCATCCGCACTTGGATTCCATCACCAGTTCATCCCAGTTGCATCCATAGAATCCAAACTGGAATACTTGGGGCTTGGTTTCACCCACACGGACACACACCGTGGTCCTGAATCCTCCAGGATCTGGATCCAGCCATATCCCAGCACCCCCAGGCCCATCCTGTGCTTTGATCCCTCAGTTTTCCCTACGGCCAAAGCATTCGGAAGCGTTTTCCCTTGGGAAGGTGGGACCGAAGGTGGAATTCCATAAGCTGAGAGCTGGACCCAGCAATGCAAGCCAAGGAAGTGGAGCCCCTCACTGCAGCTCCACTTGGATGACGTTCCTGCCTTTGGACAACCCAACTTCCGCTGTAATTATGTTCAGGATAAGCTATGGAATTCCATGGATAATGGGAATGGTGAAAGCTCCAAGGCGGGAGAATTCTGCTCCCATGGACAGTTTCTTGCTCCCAATTCCCAGATTATCCCATTAGGAAAACTGAACCATAGACAAGGTGATGGCACCGGGAAAGGGAAGGGGGTTTAGGAATTCCAGCCCGCTGGAAGTGACAGGGCAGGATTTGGATGCAGCAACAGCAAAAGGGGTCCTTGGGGTAATCTTTAGGGATAATGATTGGAATGTGGGATGTGTGACAGCAACGTTGGGATGACTCTTGGGAAGCTCCGGCCATCCCATAGCACCCGGAGACAAGGAGCTTCCTGGCGCCAGGGCTGAATCCAAAGCCCAAATCCCCTTTGGAAAGGGGCTGCCAAGCCCAGGAGCCCAGGCTTCATGGAGACCCAACCGCAACATCCACCATTCCATGGTCATGGAAGAGCCAAGCGGGACACTCAAGGGATGGACCCCCAGCACATCATTGGGAATCCATCCCACCTGGAGCAGCTCATGGAGCCCAACCAGCTCCTGCTCCTGGGGCAATTCCAAGGCCAAGGAGAAGGGATGGAGCGGCCCCAAGGAGAAGGATTTGGGATGATGGGTGAGGAGAAGCTCAGTGGGAGCCCCCAACAGCCCATTGTGTCCTATGGGAGCTTCCCACTGTGTCCTATGGGAGCGCTGGGACCAGTTCTGGGCTTCCCAACATCAGGAGACCTGGAGAGGACCTTTGGCCACGAGATGGAGGGATAGGATGAGGAGGAACTGGAAGAGCTGGATGGGATCTTGGGATGAAGCTCTTCCCCATGGATGGTGGGACATTGGGATGGGTTGGATGGAGAAGGTTGGGATGCTCCATCCCTGGCAGCGTCCAAGGAGCAGCCTGCCCTATGGACGGTGTCCTGTGGGCTGGACCTGGATGATTCCAGCTCCTTCCCATCCCAACCCATCCCATGGTCCTCAGGCTTACCAAGGCCATGGATAAAACCCCCCAGGAAGCCACCAAAGACCAAGAGCACCAGCAGAAGCCTTCATTTCTCTTCCCATTCCCATTATCCCAACATCCAGACTCATTCCACGTCCCAGGATGTGCAGCTTCTATGCCAGGAAAGGGGGAAAAATGGGAATTCCCTGGGTTTTGACAGCTCTGGGTGGTACTAAAGGGCATCAGCATCACTCAGACACGGAAGGAGAAGAACAAGGGAATACAGAATTCCCAGTATTCCCTTCTTTTTTCCAGCATCCTGAGGGATAATGCTAACGAAAGATGAGATGGACCAACCTCCCAACAACAAAAGCATCTTCCAGCAGGAAAAAAGCTGGGAATTCCCATTGCCCTGCAGAAGGAAGCTGGGAATTCCCATTTCCCGCTGGAGGGGTGCGCAGAGTCAGCAGGAATCCCACCGGGAATCCCACCGGGAATGGAGGAGATCTCCATTTCAATGTGGGAGGAGCTGCGGGAATGCTGCGGCCTCAGCTCCTCCCACTGGGATCGAAGGGAAGGATCCCTTTGGAAACCCATCCAATGCTCACATTCCTACGGAAACAATACCCCCCCATTCCAGAAATTGGGAGCTATTTGAGGGGTAAACAGTGGCGGGGTCTGTTTTTCCGGCAGGAACTTCCGAAAGGATCCAGCTGGATTTGGAAATTCCACATTTTGGGAATTCCAGGCTATTTTGAACCGCTACAGCTCAAATCCAGGCTCCCACATTCCGTTGTTCTCCCGATGGGATTTACTTCCATGCCTCCATCCCAACAATTCCATCAATCCTCCTTGGACCATCGCAACATCACCAGAGTGGGAATCCGGTTATACACAGAATTCCTCTTTGGAATCACCCTCATGGACACGGGACGAGAGGAAAGCGCTTGTATCCAATGGAACATCCTGGTTTTCCAGGCCTGGGAGGTGAGAGAATGGATCTGGAACAGGGAAAACCATCCCCATCACCTCATCCGGAGATCCATAAACAGGGAATAGCAACAGGGATAAGTTCCGGAATGCACGACAGAGCTCCATAGGGAAGCACAAATCCATCGCCGCACTCAAAGCCAGCACCTGAACCAGCATTCCCAGGCGCTGGAATTCCTTAACCCCCCTCTTCCCACTGGGATATTCCTCCTCACCAATGACTCTCTTATTCCTGAGTTATTCCAGCTGCAAGGATTTTCCCTCTTCCTGGACAAACTGGAAGCATAAGGATTGGAAAGGAGCCAGTTAAAGGCTTCAGATGGGAATTCCGTGGGATCAAGATGCCCTAAACAGGGAGAAATCACTTCCCTATAAACGACCCCAAATCCTCTGGATGTCGGGAATATTGCACCCATTTGACAGCTTGAAGATTCCAGCCCCGAGGAATTCTGGCTTGGTAACATGAATGGCATTCAGGAATTCCGACCCCAGTTTGTGACAGGGAGGATTCCTAGCGGGAAACACCGTCTCCAGCTGCGCCTTCTCCATTCCCATTGGCATTCCCACATCCTGGCATCACCATCATCCCCGCTTCTTATTCCTCATGGCAGCGAGTAGCTGAGGTTTGGGAAGCGTCCACGGCACTTCCAGCCCATTGGATCCTATCCGTAGGGATGGAAAGACGGACACCGTCTATCCCTGCTCCTGGAGGAACCCAAATCCACCCCCATTCCCTTTAGGAATTCCTCCTCGATTTGTAGGGAACAAGCATTCCGTGCGGCAGGAAAACGCTTTTGGATGGATCGATCCCCTCAAAATCACTTCCAGACTCGCATTCCCTAGGGAGGAGGAAGACAATGGGAAGCAAAGCACTGGATTTGCAAGTGGGAAGCACTGCTTGTGCCGAGGAGGAATGTTATTCCCGAGCTGGAAACGCCATTCCCGGTTCAGCCGGACCCCAAGGAGCAGCTGCCGGGGGTTTTCCGGCCATAATTCCTTGTTTTCCCAGTGTTGGGATCAGAACAGTGGTTTTTCCAGTAGGGAAAACCAGAGTCTATTTGAAATCCGGACTCGTGCCGGGTGGGAAAAGCCTCTTTCCCACCAGGGAATTCCAAGTTCTTGGCATACAAACGGAGGTTGATTGAGGGGTGGGCTTGGGAAAGCAAAGAGCAGGAAGAAAGACGAGGGAAAAGGAGGAATGTGCCCAAATCCAGGCGGGAATAGGGGGTGGAAGCGGTCAATCCCATCGCCAAAATCCCAGCACTGGGAAGGGGTTGGGAATCACATCCCTTTTGGCATGGAATTCCAGCAGGAAGCAGCCTCTCCTGATGGGAATTCTGCCAGCAGCGTATCCATGTGGATGGGAGACAACAGAGGCCTATGGGCTCCATTCACTCACTCCGAGGATCCAACACATCCCTATGGGCTCCATTCACTTCCTCAGAGGATAACAGTGGGAATAACAGTGCTAATAGTGGGAATAACAGAGCTAATAATGGGAATAACGGTGCTAATAGTAGGAATAACGGTGCTAATAGTGGGAATAACAGTGCTAATGGTAGGAGTAACGGTGCTAATAGTGGGAATAACGGTGCTAATAGTGGGAATAATGGTGATAATAGTGGGAATAACGGTGATAATAGCGGTAATAATGGTGCTAATAGTGGGAATAACAGTGCTAACAGTGGGAATAACAGTGCTAATACTGGAAACAACAGTGCTAATAGTAGGAATAACGGTGATAATAGTGGGAATAATGGTGATAATAGTGGGAATAACGGTGATAATAGCGGTAATAATGGTGCTAATAGTGGGAATAACAGTGCTAATAGTGGGAATAACAGCGCTAATACTGGAAACAACAGTGCTAATAGTAGGAATAACGGTGATAATAGTGGGAATAATGGTGATAATAGTGGGAATAACGGTGATAATAGTGGTAGGAACGGTGATAAAGTACTAATGACACTAATACTGCTACTAGCAATGAAATACCGGTATTAATGATGGAAATACCACGAATAATGATGAAAATACTACTAATAATGATGACAATGCTACTAATAGTGATGGAAATACCAGTAATAATGATGCTAATAGCAATGAAAATACTACTAATGATGAAAATACCGGTAATAGCAGTGTAAATACTGGTAATAATGAAAATACTACTAATAACAATGGAAATACTGGTGATAAGGGTGAAAATGCCAGTAATAATGATGCTAATACTGCTAATAGTAATGAAAACATTGCTAATAATGATGACAACAGTGGTAACGATGAAAATACTTCTAATAATGATGGAAATACTTGTAATAATGATGCTAATATGGCTAATAACAATGGAAGTACTGCTAATAGGGATAAAACCAGTGGTTATAAGAATGAAAATGCAGCTAATAACGATAGAAATACTTCTAATAATGATGCTAATACTGCTAATAGCGATGGAAATACTGCTAATAGTGATAAAAACAGTGGTTATAAGGACGGAAATATAGCTAATAATGATGGAAATACTGCTAATGACGACAGAAATAATGGTGATAACATGAAAACACTGCTAATAGTGATGATAATACTGCTAATAACGATGGGAATACTGCTAATAGTGATGATAATACTGCCAATAACGATGGGAATACTGCAAATAGTGATAACAACACTGGTTATAGGGATGGAAATACTGCTAATAATGATTTAGATAGTCCTAATAATGCTAAAATACTGCTAATAATGCTGCAGATAGTCCTAATAATGCTCCAAATACTGCTAAAAATGATGCAAATAGTGCTAATAATGCTGCAAATACTAATAATGATGCAAATACATATACTACCAATAATAACAACGATGATAACGATAAGGAGACTAATAATAATAGCTAATAATAACTAATAACAGCTAATAATAGCTAATAACAACTAATAAACCCAAAGACCAGCCCAATCCTTGATGCCCCAACGCAGCCGCCAGCACCAAAGCGGATCCTCTTCCCCATCCCACCGGGAACACAAACCCCGGAGCTGCCTCAGTTTCCCTTGGGATCAAAGCACCCCAATTCCTGGGCACAACAGAAGCAGGCGGCATTCCAAGAGGAAAGCCCCCGACGAAGGGAGGGGGGTACAGGGGATGAGTGCAAGGAAACAAGAGGGAAAACCGCCGGGAATTTGGGAATCGAGGAGCCTACGGCCGGGATTATCCATGGGAAAAGGTGGAATACCTGGAAGCGGAGCAGGGAAATGACAACTAGAAGAAGGGTTTGAGGAGCAGCCAATGTCCTTTATTCAGCTCGGGGGGGGGGGATTTAAGCATCCCAAAAGCCACGTCGATCCCAAAATCCCACCCAGGAGCAATGATCCCCATGATCGGGAATGGCTCCGCTTGGCACTGCTAGGCCGGAGCGCGGCATTCCCGGTTTTCCAGGGACACCCCAATAACGGGGGATGGGGGGGGGGGGGGGTGTTAAACCCCGATCTTCCGCTTCCCACCCGTGCGCATCCCATGGGAAGAGGAGGAGCGGGGTGGGGGGGCACCCAAGCGTTCACACCCCCTTTCCCTTCTCCCGATGCTCCTCCAGTATAAGGCGCTTCCCGGTGGTGGGATACGGGTGGGAATTGGGAAGGGGGCGCGGGGTGGAAGGGTCGGGGTTTGGGTTGGAATAGGGGGGTTTTGGGGTGCGGGATGGACTGGGGGGGGACGGACACACACACGACACAACCGTGCCCGCACCGGGAGGAAGAGGTTGGTCCGGGAGCGGGAGGAAGGAGGAGCGGGATGAGGTGTGGGGGGGGGTGAAGCGGCGGGGCCGGGCCTCGGGTCGGTGGCTCGGAGGGTGCGGGGTTGAGAGGCGCAGGGAGCGGGGAGCGGCGGTTGTGGGCGCCGGGGGGGAAGCGGCCCCGGGGGCTGCGGCGGCGGTTAAAGCGATTTAAGGCGAAATCGCTGCATTGTGAGGCACTCACCGTGGTGTCTGAGCAGCGCCCGGCGCGGGGTCTCCCGGACATCCCCGCACGGGCGGCGCAACGCGAGGACCCCGCCGGGCACCGACGCTTAGAGGTTCAACGCGGTGCCTGATCCCAGCGCCGATGGCGAAAGGAGGGGACGGGGAGGGAGGCGCGGGATGGGGCACCCCTGGAATACACGGTGGTGGTGGGGGGGGGTGCGGGAATGGGAAGGGTACGGGGAATGGTGGGGGGGGGGGGGGGTGTGAGGAATACGCACACAAACACCCCCCCGCGGGGCGGTATTAGCATAGGGCACGCCCACGAGCCATATATGGCGAAGGGCACGCCCATATGCCATGTAAAGGGAAGGGCGCGCCCCCCCCCCCCCCCCCCCCCGGGCCTTATTTAGGATACGCCGCGCTCGTATTAGCATACGCCACGCCCCCTCAGACCCGTATAAGCGTGAGCCAAGCCCCTCAACGCCTGGATTAGCATAAACCACGCCCCCAGCTCCTATATTAGCATACGCCACGCCCCCTCAGACCCGTATAAGCGTGAGCCAAGCCCCTCAACGCCTGGATTAGCATAAACCACGCCCCCAGCTTCTATATTAGCATACGCCACGCCCCCTCATGCTCTTATACGCATGAACCAAGCCCCTCAGTGACTCTATTAGCATAAGCCACGCCCCTCCGTGGCCATATTAGCATACACCACGCCTCCTAAGTGGCTTTGAGCACGCACCATGGCACCATAGCGATTCATTAGCATAAACCACGCCCCTATACGCATCTATTAGCATAAACCACACCCTGTGTGCGCGTATTAACATAAGCCACGCCTACCCGGTCATACATTAGCATAGACCCCGCCCCACAAGTCTATTTGGGCACACAACACAGCCCCATAGCAATGTATTTGCATAAGCCACGCCCCTATTGGCTTAAGCCAAGCCTCCATCATCTATTTGCCTGTCCCTTTATTAGCATAAACCACGCCTTCTTCCCCATGTATGGCCGCAGACCACGCCCCACCCCCTAATTAGCATACATTACGCCCCTTTACCACTAGAGTGGCATTCGCACCGCCTTCAGTAGCATAAGCCACGCCCCCTCCTCTCCTCATTTGCATTGACCACGCCCTCCCCCCCTTGAACCCCATCACCCCCCTTTGATGGTTCCCTGCATCCCCTCTCATCCATCCTTCAGGTGCCACCGGGTCATTTCCTCCCATTAATTCCCGACTCCTCATGACCAATAACGGGATAAACCCCAGGACGGGAGGAAGCCCCCCTCCCTCCCCCCAGTTATCTATCCCGCAGTGGGGCTGATATTGATGTAAATCACACGGAGATGGGGCACTTCCCGAACTTCCCACTGATTCAACACAGATTTCCTTGGAAAAGGGAAAATCCTATTTAATAAGCGTCGGGATTGCAGCAAAACGGGAAGAAAACACCCCCAACCCCCCCACATTTGCCCTATTTAGGCTGGATTTTGCCCTCAGTGAAACCCAAAGCGGAGCCGGCGCCACTGGGCAGCCCAAAGCCCGGCCCAGCCCAGGGTCCTCCGCATCCCAGTCCCAAACTGGTTGAGCCGGGGAGGAGGCTCCGCTTGGGATTGGCGAGGAACAGGCAGGAATAGGCAGGGCCAAGCGCTGTCATTGGGCGCGTTCCATAGGACTGAGCAGCGAATTCCACGGCGAGGGGCAGGGCTTGGGGCTCTGTTGATAGCTTGGGATTGGCTGGATTGGGATCGCCGAGACAACATTCCCTATGGACATGGGAGGGGTGGGGTTTGGACCATTTCGCTCTCCAACGCCGCTGCTCTTCGCTGGCGGATTCCGGGGCTGGAAGAACATCAGGATACGGATCTGGTTAAGGAATAGGGAAATGGGGAAGGAGAAGAACCCCAAGCACTTCCCAGCTGCTTTCAGGGCTTCCCAGTTACTCCCAGGGACTCCCAAAGGCTCTCAATGAGGTCCCAGTTACCCCCAGAAGGGTTCTCAGTGTCCTTTAGGGGTTCCCAGTTACTCCTAGGGACTCCCAATGGCTTCCCAGGGGTTCCCAGTTGACCCCCAAAGGCTCTGGCATATACCCAGTTCCCCTTCAGGGACTCCCAGTCACTCCCAAGTGGCCCCAGCCCTTCCCAAGGGACCCACAGCAGCCCCCAGTGCTCCCAATGCCCCCCTGGGCCGGTTGTAGAGGGCATCCCAGTGACCCCTTGAGACAACTCCACCACCCCCCATCACAGGGACCAATGGGGGGGGCTGAAAGCAGCACCCATGGGGCCGAGCCCCCACGCACTCATCACACCCACCCTTTACCCGCGCGAACCGCTCCCTTCCGCGCCCTTTATGCAAATACCGTCCAATCACACGCCACCGTGGGCGGAGCCCCGCCCGCCGCCGCGCCCCTCCCTCCCCGTATGCAAATAACATCCCCGTTCCCTTCTCTGATTGGCTACACAGAAGCCACGCCCCCCCTCCCTCCAGACCCCTCCCGCCGCCGCCGCGCGCTGCCCTCCCGCGCCGCCGCCTCGCCGCCGCCCCCCCATTGGTCCGTGCGCTCGCGCCGCCGGGTGAGAGCCCCCCCCCCCCCCTCCCCTTCACTCCCTCAGTCCCCCCCTGAGGCTCGGGGGGGACGGACGGGGGGAATGGGGGCTCCGCCGCTGCCGCCGTTGAGCTCCGATCGGGCCTGGGCCACATCCCGGCCTTTTTGGGGCCTGGAGGGTAACGGGAGGTGGCCCCGGTCGAGCTCCGGGTCCCCGCTTCCTTCTCCTTTATGGGGCTGCCGGGAGTTGTAGTGCTGCGGTACGGCCGGGGGGGGGGGGGGGGGACACTACAATTCCCAGCGGCCTCCGCGCTGGGGGGGGGACACACGGACGGATTGGGCCTATGGGGGGGGTATTGGGTGCCCCCCCCCCCCCATGAGGCTGTTTCCCAACTTTCCTGCTGTTTATGGATCTGTTCCCTCTTTTCCTCCCTCAGCACTGGACCAGGAGGGGCTGCGGCAGGTAAATCCATAGGGATCTGGGGGGGGGGGGGGGGGGGGGAACGCACGCACACGGTGGTTTTGGGGCCAGGGCTCAATGGGAATCGTCAGTTCAACCCTTTGTTAAGGTGGAGCTGGGTTGTGGCTCCCAAATCCCCCTTTCCGAAGCGTCCCGTTGGAATTCTGGCGTTGAAAGCACCCGGAACTGCCCCCAAACCTCATTTGAGCCCCCAAAGACCCCCCCAGAACCCTCCGTGAACTCCCATTTACCCCCTAAAAAAACCTTTTACCCCCCAAACCCCCAATTTCCCCCCCAAAACCCTCATTTCCCCCCCAAAAATCCCCTTTTTCCCCCCAAATCCCCTGTTTTCTCCCTCCAAAAAACCTCATTTCCCCCCCCCAAACCCCCGTTTCACCCCCAGGGCTGAGGGAATACCCAGATTCCCAAAGGTGGGAATTCTTTGGCCCTGTTTTAGGTTCAAAATGGGGCTTTTTGGGCATGGAAAAGGGCTTGTTTGGGGGGGGGGGGGGCACCCGTGAGGCGGGTACGGAGCTGGCAGTGCTTCCCGCTGCCTCCTGCACGTTGGGACTTGCCTTTTCCTTCCCTTTTATCCCAGTTTTCCTTGGCTCTTGGGTTATTTAATGGGATTTGGGGGGGATTTTTGAGGCTCTTTAACACCTTCCAACCGCACTCATGGCCTTTTCCCTTTGGATTTCGCGGAGCAGCAATCCCGAATCCATCCCGAATCCCCATGGGGTTGAGGCCATCGAGGTGGCACTTGGATCTGTTGGCATTCCGTTGGGAGCGGGGTGATCCCAGCGCTTTAAACCCTTCCTCTCTTCCTTCTCCCAGGATTCCTTCCTCAAGCTTGGAGCTGGGAATGCCGTAGGAGCCTCCCGTTCCTCCTTCCCATCCCTGTTCTTCATCCTGACATCCAGGCCTCACCGGACTTGTTTGGATATCTACAGACAGGGATTTATCCCAGGGAAAGGGATACACCAGGGGCTGTGACAAGCTCCCTCTTTCGGGATAATAATTCCTTTGGAATTAGCCAACCTCGTCCGTATTCACTGCTATCCCAGAGATCCCGGCCTCGGGAATCCAGGCAAGTAGGAATTGGTCCCTATTCCCAACTATGTTTGTGTTGGAATAGTGTTAATTATCCCGTCTTCATCAGATAATACTTGGATCAAGGGTCAGGTTGGGATAGATCCCTTCTTGTATTCCCGTTTTCCCTTTGGGATAATGAATGGTGTCCTTATTGCCCACTAATGATTATTGGGCTTTAACTGCCCCCTAATTAAGCCCAGAATTCCCAACCTTTTCCTTTAATTGCTTCCCTGTTTGCCCTTGCCTTTCCCTTTGGATGAGCATTGGGAAAACCAGGAAACACCCCCTACCTCAAAGAGTCTTTTGGGGGCTGTTTCATCCCAAAGGGAGCCTGGGATGGTGCTTTATTCCCTGTGGGAAGCACTGAGGAAGGGAGGAGAAGCTCATGGTGGATTTGGGAATGAGTTGGGATCAAGCTGGAAGCGGAAAGGCCCCTATGGGGGGTTAAATCCCAGGTTTTAGTAGGAATTGGGTGGGATAAAGCTGGGAAGGGGTTAAATCCCATCCCACATCCCAAAGCAAAGCCTGTGGTTAACCATTAAAACCAATCTGGTTATTCATTAGCAGGGAAAGGGTTGGGTCCTGCGCCTGCAAATGCAGCAGGATTGGCCTCAGCATTCCCAGCTTTGGGATCAACTGGAGGAGCGGGATCAGCTGCAGGAGCAGGATCTAGCCGGGAGGGGGCTGGGGGGGTTGGAGCCTTTTCCCTCCTTTCTTATCCCAAAGGGGGTGATGGAGCAGCGGGGGTGGTGCTCATTCCTCCTCTGGGATCCCTTGGAATGGTTTGGGATCCATCGGTGTTGGTGACTCCAGTGTCGGAGCCACCAGGATTCCTCTTAAATCCCTGCAACGCATCCGTACGGCTCCTTCTGCTTCCCTTTGGCACATAGAGCCTGGAAGGGGGGGGGAAGCTCTTCCCAAGTTTCCTCGGGAATAGGATGCGATTCCCTCTTGGATGGATTCCTGCTGGATAACAGAGGCATTCCGGCGCTTTTGGTCTTCCCAAAGTTGATAGTGAAGGCTGGAAATGCCGAGTTGAGGGAGATTCCAGGAAGGAAAAGGGGGGGGGGGATATTCCCAAAACATGGAGCTGCTGCTGGGAAGTGTGAAACTGCTCCGGGTTTTCCATCAAAAGCAGCTCCAGATCCATTAAAAAAGCAGGGGAATGACAAGTTCTTCCATAGGGAAGCAAAAAGTTGCCCTGAATCCTTCCCGCTGGGATCATACTCTATGGAAGGGGGATCCCATCATCCCTGGCTGCAGTTTTATGCTCCCGCATCCTATGTTTTGGGAGGAGCATCCCGGGAATTCCATATCCTCGTGGGTACAAACCTCCTCCTGATGCTTCATCTCTATGTCCATTGAGACCTCAGAGCAGCTCCCAGTGCCTAAAGGAGACCTGGAGAGGGGCTTTGGCCGTGGGATGAGGCGGAACTGGAAGAGTTGGATGGGATCTTGGGATGAAGCTCTTCCCCGTGGATGGTGGGACACTGGGATGGGTTGGATGGAGAAGGTTGGGATGCGCCATCCCTGGCAGTGTCCAAGGAGCAGCCTGCCCTATGGACGGTGTCCCTGCGGGTTGGATCTGGATGATTCCAGCTCCTTCCCATCCCAACCCATCCCGTGACTCCATGATTCCAGTTCCAACCCCCTCCCATGGATCAGAGGGCCCATTCATGGTCACTCCCAACCCAACCCCACCTCACCCTCTTCTCTATCCCCCCCCCAGGATGTCCCATCAGCTCTGAGCACCGACCACCATGCCCCGCGGCATTCCCAGCCCTCCCGGCATTCCCATCCGCGGGATCCCAGCGGCATTCCCGGCATGGCTCCAGTGGCAATGAGTGGCTTCATCCCTGCCCCCGGACCATGAGCTCCCACCGCCCGCCGCGCCATGAGGACACCGACGGGTCCCCATCGCCCTTTTGGGTGCCCAATGGCAACGTGGTGCCACCCCCCCCAGCCCCCCCCATGGTGGCACCTCCTGGGGGTGACCCCCCCCGCATGGTCCCTGTCCCCAAAATGGGGGTTCGCGCCCGCATCGCCGAGTGGCCCCCCAAGAGGGACCCCCCCAAGGAGCCGCCTCGGGAAGCAGCGGGAAGCCGGGATGCTCCTTGGAGCCGGAATGTGGCCCCCATCGGGCAGCAGCCCCTGGCGGGCGTCGCGGGCTTTAAAGCTCTGCAGCGCTTGGCGCGGCGGCGTTCCAAGGATGTGGAATTCCAAGAGGGATGGCCTCGATCCCCGGCCAAGGGTTTGGCACCGCTGCGGCACCGGAGCAGCAGTGAGGTGACGTTGAGTGAGTGTGATCCCGAGGAGCCGACGGAGCCGCGAGGAGCCAAACTGGGAGGAGGAGGTGGGATCTTCCGGGAATACGGCAGCACCTCCTCCATTGACATCCAGGGAATCTCGGAGCAAAGCTTCTTCGATATGCTCAATGAATTCCGCACCAAGAAGCCGGAGCGGCGAGCGGCGACCCCGGAGCGTCTCGGAGACGCCGGTTTTCCTGCGGGATCGTACCCCGCGATCAAAGCAGACGGTAGGAATGGAGCCCGGGATGAAGCATTGACCCAATCCAAGGAGAAACCACGCCGGAGATGTCCCAAAGGCGACGCCGGTGCCGAATCCATCTTCCGGAAGCTCCGGAGCGCCCGGAATGACGCGGAGCCGGAGGAGCCGCGGCCGCCGGAGCCGGGCAGGAGCTGGTGGTGCCAGAAGAGCTTTGCCCACTACGATGTTCAAAGCATCTTCTTCGACCTCAACGCCGTGGCCACCAACCGGGTGGTGGTGGCCCAACGGCGCAACACCACCACGGGCGCCTCGGCCGCCTCGGCCGCCCCGTCGGGAATGGGCTCGGATCCGGCTTTTTCCGGCACTGAGGATCCCAACTCGAAGGAGAACTTGGAGCACGACCTTGGGGACAACACCAGCAACGAGCTGCTCCTCAGTTGTCCCCATTTCCGCAACGAGATTGGCGGGGCTGGGGAGCGCAACGTCAGCTTCTCCAAAGCTTCCGGAGGATCTCCGGTCATCCCGGTATCCGACGGGAGCTTCCCGGAGCCCATCCTTGATCTCCGGCCCACCAACGCTGCTATCTCGGTGCTGGAGGTACCCAAGGAGCTGCAGAGGAACCCCAACCGCCTCAAGCACTACAGCGTGGAGCACGTGGACCTTGGTGCTCGCTACTACCGCGACCACTTCCATGGCAAAGGTGGGTGCTGGGGGGGCCTCAAGGGGGTTCCCAGCTCATCCCGATGCTCCTGATCGGCATTTTCTCCTCCATCCCTGTTTTTCCTCCTGGTAGAGCACTCAAATTACTTTGGAGTGGATGAGAAGCTCGGCCCGGTGGCCGTCAGCATCAAGCGGGAGAAGCTGGAGGACCACAAGGACCACGGCCCCCAGTACCAGTACAGGATCATCTTCCGCACCAGTGAGGTACCGCGTCCTGCTGGGATACCGCAAACCCGGGATTGGGAAGCTGGATCCATCCCTGCTTATCCCGTTTTGATTGGTCTTTTCTCCTCCCTTCGCAGCTCATCACCCTCCGTGGCTCCATCCTGGAAGATGCCACCCCCACCACCACCAAGCACGGCACAGTGCGGGGCCTCCCGTTGAAGGATGCTCTGGAATACGTCATTCCCGAGCTCAACATCCACTGCCTGCGCTTGGCCCTCAGCACACCCAAGGTCACCGAGCAGCTCCTCAAGCTGGATGAGCAAGGGGTGAGTAGAGGTGGGAATTGGAGCTCCCGGAGCCGGTGGGATCCGACGCGGGTTGATTCCGGTGTTCCCCGCAGCTCTGCCGCAGGCACAAGGTGGGAATTCTCTACTGCAAAGCCGGGCAGAGCTTGGAGGAGGAGATGTACAACAACGAGGAGGCCGGTCCCCCCTTCGAGGAGTTCCTCATGCTCCTGGGGGAGAAGGTTTGCCTCAAGGCCTTCAGCAAGTACGCGGCCCAGCTGGACACCAAGAGTGAGTGACGCGGGGTGGCACCATGGGGACACCAGAGGTGCTGCCACCACCTCTCACTTGTCCCTCTGTCGCCCTTGTAGCCGACTCCACCGGGACCCATTCCCTCTACACCACGTACCAGGACTATGAGATCATGTTCCATGTGTCCACCATGCTTCCCTACACTCCCAACAACAGGCAGCAGGTAACGCCTTCCATCCCCAGCAGCACCTTTGTTGGGCTTCTCCCTCCTCTTCATCCATATGGATTTGCACCTCTCCTTTGTCTTCTCTCTTCCAGCTGCTGAGGAAGAGGCACATTGGGAATGACATCGTCACCATCATCTTCCAAGAACCTGGAGCGTTGCCTTTCACCCCTCAGAACATCCGTTCCCACTTCCAGCACGTCTTCATCATTGTCCGAGCCCACAATCCCTGCACGGAGAACGTCTCTTATAGGTGAGCTTCCAGCTGGGTTTGGCCACCACATCCCAAATTCCCCCTCTTGAAAGAGGAGACATAGAGCTTCTCCCTTTGGAGCCGGCAAGAAGGGACCTCAATCCCAACCCTGAGTGGGATTCCATGATTTTACCCACCTTAACCACCTTCCCTTCTCCATTCCTTCCCAAGCGTGGCCGTCACCAGATCCAAGGACGTCCCTTCCTTCGGTCCCCCCATTCCCAACGGCGTCACCTTCCGTAAATCCGACGTCTTCCGAGAGTTCCTCTTGGCCAAGGTGATCAACGCGGAGAACGCGGCTCACAAATCGGACAAGTTCCACACCATGGCCACCAGGACACGCCGGGAATACCTGAAGGACCTGGCTGAGAACTGGGTCACCAACACTCCCATCGACTCCACCGGGAAGTTCAACCTCATCTCCTTGGCTTCCAAGAAGAAGGAGAAGACCAAAGCACGGGTTGGGGCCGAGCAGCACAGCGCCGGGGCCATCTCCTGGCGCGTTTCCGCGCTGGATTTTGCCCGTGGAGCCGAGATCTCTTGTGCTTTGGGAATCTCCAATGAGTTCGTGGTCCTCCTGGATCTGGGGGCCAAAGAGGTGGTCTTCAACTGCTTCTGTGGGGACGTCATCGGCTGGACCGCGGATGCGGCCACCATCAAGATCTTCTATGGCCGAGGCGACCACATCTTCATCCGGGCCGGGGAGGGGGGTCCTGAGGACATCAAGGAGATCGTGCAGAGGTTGAAGGTGGGTCTCCAGGTGGAAGACCACGGGCAGAGGTTGTGGAAGTGCTGCTTGGATGAGGGGTGATGGGGTTGAGCTGGAAGAGGGGAAGTTGGGGGTGGATATAAGGAAGTTCTTCCTTATGAGGGTGGTGGGAAGTTGAGGTTGGATATAAGGAAGTTCTTCTTTAAGAGGGTGATGGGAAGTTGAGGTTGGATATAAGGAAGCTCTTCCCTGTGAGGGTGGTGGGACACTGGAACAGGGGAAATTCAGGTTAGATATGAGAAAGTTCTTTCTTATATCCAACCTCAACTTCCCATCCCTCTCATAAGGAAGCTGTTCCCTGTGAGGGTGGTGGGACTGGGAATGGCTTAAATGGAGATGGTTTGGCTGCTCCATCCCTGGCTTGGAGCAATCTCCTCTATGGAATGCACCTATGGGTCATCTCCAGCTCCATTCCAGCCTTAAACCTGGAGGCTGCCTCTTGCTGGGTTGTGGATCCAGGACCACCACAAGGAGGATTTTAGGCCTCCAACCCCATCCGTTCCCCCCTTTCCCAAGGTGATGACCGATGGCTGCGAGACGGTGGACATGACCCTGAGGAGGAACGGGCTGGGCCAGTTGGGCTTCCACGTCAAGTACGATGGGACAGTGGCCGAGGTGGAGGACTATGGCTTCGCCTGGCAAGCGGGCCTGCGGCAGGGCAGCCGCCTGGTGGAGATCTGCAAGGTGGCCGTGGTCACTCTCAACCACGACCAGATGATCGACCTGCTCCGCACCTCCGTAACCGTCAAGGTGGTCATCGTCCCACCCCATGAGGATGGGGCTCCTCGGAGGTAGGTGATGGTGATGGTCCTCCATGGAGCCCATGTCTTCCAGTTAAGTTGGCGGCTGGTGATGGTCCTCTGTGAAGCCCGTGTCTTCTTCCAGTTAGGTTGGTGATGGTCCTCCATGGAGCCCATGTCTTCTAGTTAGGTTGGCAATGGTCCTCCATGGAGCCCATGTCTTCTAGTTAGGTTGGCGATGGTCCTCCATGGAGCCCATGTCTCCCAGTTAGGTTGGCAATGGTCCTCCATGGAGCCCATGTCTTCTAGTTAGGTTGGCGATGGTCCTCCATGGAGCCCATGTCTGATGGTCCTCCATGGAGCCCATGTCTCCCAGTTAGGTTGGCGATGGCCCTCCATGGAGCCCATGTCTTGCAGTTAGGTTGGCGATGGCCCTCCATGGAGCCCATGTCTTGCAGTTAGGTTGGCAATGGTCCTTTATGGAGCCCATGTCTTGCAGTTAGGTTGGCAATGGTCCTTTATGGAGCCCCCATCTCCCAGTTGACACCAGTGGGAGAACATCCCCTTTGTGTTGGCCAATAGAGTGCCCAAAGGGTGTGGAGCCTTCCCAGTGGGATTTGAGGATGGGGTGTCCCAGTTTTCCATTGGTGGTCGCCACCGTGTGCTGGTCACTGCTAATGAGGACTTAAAGAGCTACAGGAAGGACATTGCTGGGGGGGCCTAAAGCTCTGCCCATGGCTTTGGGAGCCCCATAAGAGCTGATCCCTGTCCCATAAGTGCTGATCCCTATGGCTCTGTGCCCCCTAAGTGCTGATCCCCATTGTTAATGCCCCATAAGTGCTGATCCCCATTGCTTCATGCCCCATAAATGCTGATCCCTGTGGCTCCGTGCCCCATAGGTGCCAATCCCTGCGGCTCCGTGCCCCCTAAGTGCCGTTTGCCACCAGCTCCCTGCCCTGAGCCCCCCTCCCTGTGCTTGGCAGGGGTTGGTCCGAGTGCGTGTCCTTGGGCAGCACAGAGCCCAGGGAGGAGCCAGAGCGGGGGGGCTGCCCGGCGCGCCCCCCGTACCGCAGCAGCGCCGCTTGGCAATGGAGCTCCTCGGCCTCCCACAGCACCAGCCTCGGCCCCACAGTGCCCCACGGCCGCCCCGGCAAGCAGGCGGTGCTGCCGCCCCATGGCAAGAGGTGAGTGACCACAGCGCCCCTACCATGGCAGCATCACCATGGCACCGTTGCCATGACACCAGCACCATGGTGTCGTCGCCATGGCATCACCACCATGGCGCCATCACCATGACATCATAGCCGTGACACCACCACCATGGCACCATCGCCATTATGCCATCCCCATGACACCATCCCCATGGCGCCATCACCATGACGCCATCACCATCACCATGACGCCACCACCATGGCACCATCCCCATGGTACCATCACCATTATGCCATCACCATGACACCATCCCCATGGTGCCATCACCGTGACGCCACCACCATGGCACCATCGCCATTATGCCATCACCATGACACCATCCCCATGGTGCCATCACCATGACGCCACCACCATGGCACCATCCCCATGGCACCATCACCATTATGCCATCACCATGACACCATCCCCATGGCACCATCACCATGACACCATCCCCATGGCGCCATCACCATGACGCCATCACCGTCACCATGGCACCATCACCATGACACCAGCGTCATGACACCATCACCATGACAACAGCGCCATGGCACCATCCCCATGGCGCCATCCCCATGACACCATCACCATGACGCCATCCCCATGACGCCATCCCCATGACGCCAGCGCCATGGCACTATCACCATGACACAATCACCATGATGCCAGCACCATGGCGCCATCCCCATGGCGCCATCCCCATGGCACCATCACCATGACGCCATCACCATGCCACCATCACCATGCCACCATCACCACCAGCCTCTCATAGGGTCACAGAATGGCTTGGGTTGGAAAGGACCTGAAGCTCATCCCGCTCCAGCCCCCTGCCACGGGAAGGGACACCTCACACTAGACCGGGTTGCCCAAGTCCTGTCCACCCTGGCCTTGGACACTGCCAGGGACGGGGCATTCACCACTTCTCCATTCAACCCATCCCAGTGTCCCACCACCCTCACTTCCTTATCTCCAACCTGAACTTCCCCTGTTCCAGTTTGAGCCCATCACCCCTGCTCCTATCACTCCAATCCCTGATGATGGTCCCATCTCCAGCATCCTTATAGCCCCCTTCAGACACTGGAAGCTGCTCTGAGGTCTCCATGCAGCTTCTCTTCTGCAGCCCCAATGTTCCCAGGCTGGCTCCCTATGGGAGCTGCTCCAGCCCCTGCTCATCCTCGTGGCCTCCTCTGGACTTGCTCCAGCAGCTCCATGTCCTCCTTATGTTGAGGACAGCAGAGCTGGAAGCAGTATCCAAGTGGAGATCCTGGGCTGCATCCATAGGGCCATGACCAGCAGATCATGGAGGGGATCCTGGCCCTCTGCTCTGGTGACATCCCACTTGGGTACTGCATCCAGTGTCCTCAACGTAAGGACATGGAGCTGTTGGAGTGTGACGTGTCCCTATCCATGATGGGGAGGGGGGAGCTGGAAGATCTTCAGGTCCTTCCCACCCCAACCCGTTCTCTGCTTCCCTGCCTTTTCCCACATGGATCCATGGAGCCAGGCCGCTGAGCTTCCCCGAGACACCACATCCCTCCTCCTCATCCCCATCGGAGCGGCCGCAGCCGTACCGGCAGCCATCGGGCAGCTTCTCCGCACCGGGCAGCACCTTCACCCGCTATAAACCATCCCCAGAGAGGTGGGCGACACCGTGAGGACCCCCCCTGTGTCCCATAGGGATGGGTGGCACCGTGGGGACGCCATAGGGGGGGTTCGGTACCGTTTTGGGGTGGTTTAACCCCGTTCCCGTCGCAGGTTTGTGGCAGCCTCGGAGCCACCCGATGGTGACTCCTCATCGGGGGGGGTCAGCAGCCACGAGAGCACCATGGAGCGGCACAACGCGGGTACGGTGACCCCGGTGTCCCCCCCCGCGGCCACCGGGGCCCCTATGGTGACACCAACGCAACGGGGGCTCATTGCAGAGCCCCTCTGGCACGTCCCAGCGCAGCCCCGCTTGCCCACAGGCAGGAGAAGCAGCAAACAGGAGCCGGCCGGGATGGATTCTCCCAAGCGGCATTCCAAGGTGAGGCGCTGGGATGATCCCATTGCTTCCCAGTGGGGGTTTAGGGAACGCCAAGGTGATGCTGTGGGGGTGTCCCCTAGGGTGAGCTGCCATACTCCAGCCATTCCAGCACCACCACGCTCTCCAGCACCGCTTCCAGCGATGAGCGCTGGTTCGACATTCCCGATCCCAACGACGGCGCCGAATTCCCGGATCCTTTCCCCAAAGGCAGCTCCAACGACAGCGGCATCGACACCCCCAAACCCCCCCGCCCCTTATCCCAAAGGGAGAAGGGCCCCAAACCCATAGGGGCTCCAGGGGATGATGCCACCGCCACCACCAAGAGGGACCCATCGCCCCCCAGCACAAGCTACAGGCACAAAGCAGGGACCCCCCCGCAGCCCAGGTGAGCCCCCCAAATAGGGGTGTGTGTCCCCCCCATATTGGGCCACCCCATTTTTATTGGGGGGAGGTACCCACATCCCCATGCTAACTATGAGCTTCCATCCTCTTCCTCATAGCTCCAACCCACGGATGGGGTATCCTGGCTATGGCACCCCCACAACTGAAGCCCCCCGGGGGGGGGCCCAGCTCTCGGCTTCCATCCCCAAATCCTTCTTTTCCAAGCAGCCGGTCAGGAATAAGCAAGCCATGGGCTGGAAAAGGGCTGAGGAGAAGCCGGAGCCTCAAAAGTGGGTGCTGGGGGGGGGTAGGACCCGTGAAAGTGGGTGATGGGGGGGGACAGGACCCAATAGTAGGTGCTGGGGGGTGGGGGTAGGACCACAAAAGGAGGTGATGGGGGGACGATGTTGGGTGATGATGGGGATGATGATGATGGGGTGATTTTGGGTGATGTTGGAGTTCAGGGTGGGGGCCCACCTCCATGTGTCCCCCCCCGTCCATGGTCCCAGGCAGGTGGAGGCCTGTTGAGGTGTTGGGATCATGATGTTGGGTTGATGATGTTGGGGTGATGCTGGGATGATGATGATAGGTGATTTTGGGGATGATGATGATGATGGGGTGATGTTGGGTTGATGATGTTGGGGTGATGATGATGGGTGATTTTGGGGGTGATGATGGGGACGATGATGTTAGGGGTGATACTGGGGTGATGATAGGGTGATGTTGGGTTGATGTTGAGGTGATGTTGGGATAACGATGATGTTGGAATGATGATGGGGTGATGTTGGATTGATGATGTTGGGGTGATGTTGGGGTCCCATCTCCGTGTCCCCCCCCCAGGCAGGTGGAGGCCACCCCCAAGAATGTCTTTGGGCAGCCCCGGCTCCGTGCGTCGCTGCGGGACCTGCGCTCACCCCGCAGGAGCTACAAGTCCACCATTGAGGATGACCTCAAGAAGCTCATCATCATGGACACCACCAGCCCGGAGCCGGAGCGCGCCCCGGTGAGCCAGGAATGCCATGGCCAAGGGGGCTCAAACACAACTAGGGGGTCCAACCATAAGCCATGGGGTCCAACCATAACCAGTGGGGCTCCAAACATGACCTGGGGAGGGTTCAACCATGACCAATGGGGTTCAGCCATGACCAGTGGTGTCCAACCATAACCAATGGGGCTCCAAACATAACCTGGGGGGGAGTCCAACCATGACCAATGGAGCTCCAACCATGACCGGGGGGTTCAACCATGGCCAGTGGGGCTCCAAACACAACCAGGGGGGGCTTCAACCATGACCTTTGGGGGTCCAGCCATGACCAGGGATGGTTCAACCATGCCCAATGGGGGTCCAACCATGACCAGGGATGGTTCAACCATGCCCAATGGGGGTTCAGCCATGACCAGGGATGGTTCAACCATGCCCAATGGGGGTCCAACCATGAATAGGGATGGTTCAACCATGCCCAATGGGGGTCCAACCATGACCAGGGATGGTTCAACCATGCCCAATGGGGGTCCAACCATGACTAGGGATGGTTCAACCGTGCCCAATGAGGGTCCAACCATGAATAGGGATGGTTCAACCATGCCCAATGGGGGTCCAACCATGAATAGGGATGGTTCAACCATGCCCAATGGGGGTCCAACCATGAATAGGGATGGTTCAACCATGCCCAATGGGGGTCCAACCATGAATAGGGGTGGTTCAACCATGCCCAATGGGGGTTCAACCATGACCAGGGATGGTTCAACCATTCCCAATGGGGGTTCAGCCATGACCAGGCATGGTTCAACCATTCCCAATGGGGGTTCAGCCATGACCAGGCATGGTTCAACCATTCCCAATGGGGGTTCAGCCATGACTAAAGGGGTTCAACCATAAGCAATGGGGCTCCAAACATGACCTGGGATGGTTCAACCATGACCAATGGGGGTCCAACCGTGACTAATGGGGCTTCACCCACAACCAGGGACTCACCCCACCTCTTACCCCCCCAGACCCCCCCCAAGGGGCTCCAGAGGACCCTGTCAGATGAAAGCCTCTGTGGTGGGCGCCGGGACCCCGCTTACAGCAGTGGGAGCCCAGTGCTGGAGCCCGAGGGGGGCTTTGGCAGCTCGTACCCCTCCAGCACCCTGCCCAACCGCCGCCAGCACCCGGCCACCACCAACGGGGGCCTCCACGACAAGAAGGGTGAGTGCTGGAATCATGGAGTGGGTTGGGATGGGAAGGAGCTGGAGATGATCCGGTTCCAGCCCACAGGACACCGTCCATAGGGCAGGCTGCTCCTTGGACGCTGCCAGGGATGGAGCATCCCAACCTTCTCCATCCAACCCATCCCAGTGTCCCACCATCCATGGGGAAGAGCTTCATCCCAAGATCCCATCCAACTCTTCCAGTTCCTCCTCATCCCATCCCTCCATCCCATGTCCAAAGCTCCTCTCCAGGTCTCCTGATGTTGGGAAGCTCAGAACTGGTCCCAGTGCTCCAGCAGGGTCCCCCCTTGGCCCTGCTGCTCCCATAGGACACAATGGGGAGCTCCCATAGGACACAATGGAGAGCATCCATAGGACACAGTGGGGAGCATCCATAGGACACAATGGGCTGTTGGGGGCTCCCACTGAGCTTCTCCTCACCCATCATCCCAAATCCTTCTCCTTGGGGCCACTCCATCCCTTCTCCTTGGCCTTGGAATTGCCCCAGGAGCAGGAGCTGGTTGGGCTCCATGAGCTGCTCCAGGTGGGATGGATTCCCAATGATGTGCTGGGGGTCCATCCCTTGAGTGTCCCGCTTGGCTCTTCCATGACCATGGAATGGTGGATGTTGCGGTTGGGTCTCCATGAAGCCTGGGCTCCTGGGCTTGGCAGCCCCTTTCCAAAGGGGATTTGGGCTTTGGATTCAGCCCTGGCGCCAGGAAGCTCCTTGTCTCCAGGTGCTATGGGATGGCCGGAGCTTCCCAAGAGTCATCCCAACGTTGCTGTCACACATCCCACATTCCAATCATTATCCCTAAAGATTACCCCAAGGACCCCTTTTGCTGTTGCTGCATCCAAATCCTGCCCTGTCACTTCCAGCGGGCTGGAATTCCTAAACCCCCTTCCCTTTCCCGGTGCCATCACCTTGTCTACGGTTCAGTTTTCCTAATGGGATAATCTGGGAATTGGGAGCAAGAAACTGTCCATGGGAGCAGGAAACAGCGGGGTTTGGGGATGCTGAGGTTGGGTTTGGGGGGGGGGGGGTTGGGGTATTTTGGGGTGCTGAGGTCAGTTTTGGGGTGGTTTTGGGTGGATTTAGGGTTCTGGGATCGGTTTTGGGTGGTTTTAGGGTGTTTTGGGGTGGTTTTAGGATGGATTTGGATGCCAATGGTCCCCATGTCCCTGCAGGCACCATCTCTGCCTCGGAGCTATCCCTGCGCCGCGTGGATCCCGGGATGATGCCGCTGCCGGATACGGCCGCGGGGCTGGAATGGGCCAGTCTGGTCAATGCAGCCAAGGCCTATGAAGGTACCAACACCCCCCCCAACTGCACCCGGAGCAATGGGGGGGGTTGGGGTGCTTTTGGGGTGCTGAGGTCGGTTTTGGGGGTGGGTTTGGGGGTGCTGTTTTGATTTTGGGGGTGTTTTGGGGCTGTTTGGAGCTGATTTTGGGGTGTTTCCGGCTGGTTTTGAGAGTGTTTCAGGCTGGTTTGGGGGTGGTTTGGGCTGTTTTGGGGTGTTCTGACTGTTCTGGAGGTGTTTCGGGCTGTTCTGGGGGTGTTTTGGGGGTGTTGTGACTGTTTTGGGGCTGTTTCAGGCTGTTTGAGGGTGTTTCAGGCTATTTTGGGGCTGTTTTGGGGGTGTTTTGGGGTGTTTCGGGCTGTTTGAGGGTGTTTTGGGGTGTTTTGGGGCTGTTTTGGGCTGTTTGAGGGTGTTTTGTGTTGGTTTTGGGTTGTTCTGGGGGTGTTTTGGGGGTGTTGTGACTGTTTTGGGGCTGTTTCAGGCTGTTTGAGGGTGTTTCAGGCTATTTTGGGGCTGTTTTGGGGGTGTTTCTGACTGGGATGGTTTTGGGGTGTTTCAGGCTGTTTTCGGGTGTTCTGGGCTGTTTGAGGGTGTTTTGTGCTGGTTTTGGGGGTGTTTTGGGGGTGTTTCTGACTGTTCTGGGATGGTTTTGGGGTGTTTCAGGCTGTTTTCGGGTGTTCTGGGCTGTTTGAGGGTGTTTTGTGTTGGTTTTGGGCTGTTTTGGGGGTGTTCTGGGATGGTTTTGGGGTGTTTCAGGCTGTTTTCGGGTGTTTCGGGCTGTTTGAGGGTGTTTTGTGTTGGTTTGGGGCTGTTTTGGGGGTGTTTCGGGCTGTTTTGGGTACTGATGTGCCACCCCCCCCAGTGCAAAGGGCCGTGTCCCTGTTCTCCCTCACGGAGCCGGTGCTGAGCCCCGACCCCCCCCCACCCCCAGAGAGGCCACGGGGGGCTCCCCCCCCCATCAGGTACCGGGTCCCCCCCCTGTATGGGGACTCCCCCCATGTCCCCCTTGGATGTGGGTCTGGGGCCCCCCCCCAATATAGGGACACCCCAGGGGCCCCCCCACATTGCCCTTTGCCCCCCCCACAGCCCCCCCACAGCCTTGGACCTACCCGAGAAGGTGTCGCAGCTCGAGGCCATGTTAAAGCAGCTCCACAGCGACCTCCAGAAGGTACCGTTTTGGGGGGGTTTTGGGGTGATTTGGGGCTGTTTTGGGTTCTTCCTGGGTGCCACCCATAGGAGAAGCAGGCCAAGGTGTTTTTGGGGTGATTTAGGGTGGTTTTGGAGTGTTTTTGGGGTGATTTAGGGTGTTTTTGGGCTGTTTTAGGGTGTTTTTGGGCTGTTTTGGGGCTGTTTTGGGGCTCTGAGCCTGTCTCCCATAGGAGAAGCAGGCCAAGGTGGTTTTAGGGTGTTTTTGGAGTGTTTTGGGGGTGATTTAGGGTGGTTTGGGGGTGTTTTGGGGCTGTTTTGGGGCTCAGAGCGTGTATCCCATAGGAGAAGCAGGACAAGGTGGTTTTGGGGTGTGTTGGGGTGTTTTAGGGTGGTTTTGGGGTGATTTAGGGTGGTTTGCGGGGTGTTTTAGGGTGGTTTGGGGGCGTTTTGGGGCTGTTTTGGGGCTCAGAGCCTGTCTCCCATAGGAGAAGCAGGACAAGGTGGTTTTGGGGTGTTTTGGGGGTGGTTTTGGGGTGTTTTAGGGTGTTTTGGGGCTGTTTTGGGGCTCAGAGCCTGTCTCCCATAGGAGAAGCAGGCCAAGGTGGTTCAGGGGTGTTTTAGGGGTGTTTTGGGGTGATTTAGGGTGTTTTTGGGGTGTTTTTGGGGTGTTTTAGGGTGGTTTGGGGGCTGTTTTGGAGCTCAGAGCCTGTCTCCCATAGGAGAAGCAGGCCAAGGTGGTTTAGGGGTGTTTTAGGGGTGTTTTGGGGTGATTTAGGGTGTTTTTGGGCTGTTTTAGGGTGTTTTGGGGCTGTTTTGGGGCTCAGAGCCTGTCTCCCATAGGAGAAGCAGGCCAAGGTGGTTTAGGGGTGTTTTAGGGGTGTTTTGGGGTGATTTAGGGTGTTTTTGGGGTGTTTTGGGGCTGTTTTGGGGCTCAGAGCCTGTCTCCCATAGGAGAAGCAGGCCAAGGTGGTTTAGGGGTGTTTTAGGGGTGTTTTGGGGTGATTTAGGGTGTTTTTGGGGCATTTTTGGGGTGTTTTAGGGTGTTTTGGGGCTGTTTTGGGGCTCAGAGCCTGTCTCCCATAGGAGAAGCAGGCCAAGGTGGTTTAGGGGTGGTTTAGGGGTGTTTTGGGGTGATTTAGGGTGTTTTGGGGGCATTTTTGGGGTGTTTTTGGGGTGTTTTAGGGTGTTTTTGGGCTGTTTTGGGGCTGTTTTGGGGCTCAGAGCCTGTCTCCCATAGGAGAAGCAGGCCAAGGTGGTTTAGGGGTGTTTTAGGGGTGTTTTGGGGTGATTTAGGGTGTTTTTGGGGTGTTTTGGGGCCGTTTTGGGGCTCAGAGCCTGTCTCCCATAGGAGAAGCAGGCCAAGGTGGTTTAGGGGTGTTTTAGGGGTGTTTTGGGGTGATTTAGGGTGTTTTTGGGGCATTTTTGGGGTGTTTGGGGGCGTTTTGGGGCTGTTTTGGGGCTCAGAGCCTGTCTCCCATAGGAGAAGCAGGCCAAGGTGGTTTAGGGGTGTTTTAGGGGTGTTTTGGGGTGATTTAGGGTGTTTTTGGGGTGTTTTAGGGTGTTTTTGGGCTGTTTTGGGGCTGTTTTGGGGCTCAGAGCCTGTCTCCCATAGGAGAAGCAGGCCAAGGTGGTTTAGGGGTGTTTTAGGGGTGTTTTGGGGTGATTTAGGGTGTTTTTGGGGTGTTTTGGGGCTGTTTTGGGGCTCAGAGCCTGTCTCCCATAGGAGAAGCAGGCCAAGGTGGTTTAGGGGTGTTTTAGGGGTGTTTTGGGGTGATTTAGGGTGTTTTTGGGGCATTTTTGGGGTGTTTTAGGGTGTTTTGGGGCTGTTTTGGGGCTCAGAGCCTGTCTCCCATAGGAGAAGCAGGCCAAGGTGGTTTAGGGGTGTTTTAGGGGTGTTTTGGGGTGATTTAGGGTGTTTTTGGGGTGTTTTAGGGTGTTTTTGGGCTGTTTTGGGGCTGTTTTGGGGCTCAAAGCCTGTCTCCCATAGGAGAAGCAGGCCAAGGTGGTTTAGGGGTGTTTTAGGGGTGTTTTGGGGTGATTTAGGGTGTTTTTGGGGTGATTTAGGGTGTTTTTGGGGTGTTTTGGGGCTGTTTTGGGGCTCAGAGCCTGTCTCCCATAGGAGAAGCAGGCCAAGGTGGTTTAGGGGTGTTTTAGGGGTGTTTTGGGGTGATTTAGGGTGTTTTTGGAGTGTTTTTGGGGTGTTTTAGGGTGTTTTGGGGCTGTTTTGGGGCTCAGAGCCTGTCTCCCATAGGAGAAGCAGGCCAAGGTGGTTTAGGGGTGTTTTAGGGGTGTTTTGGGGTGATTTAGGGTGTTTTTGGGGTGTTTTTGGGGTGTTTTAGGGTGTTTTGGGGCTGTTTTGGGGCTCAGAGCCTGTCTCCCATAGGAGAAGCAGGACAAGGTGGTTCTCCAGGCGGAAGTGGCCAACCTGCGCCACAACAACCGGCGCCTGCAGCAGGAATCGCACTCGGCCGCGCGTCAGCTCCGCCGCTTCGCCCGCATCTTCTCCGGCACCGTGGATAAGGAGGAGCTGTGACCCCCCCCTCCCCCCCCCCCCCGGGACAATGGCATTCCATAGGGAACAGCGGCATTCCATAGGGACCGCTGCCATTCCATAGGGAACTGCATAGGGAGATGCGGTTCCAGAAGGGATGCTGAGGATCTCGCATCTTCTCCGGCGCCGTGGGCAAAGAGGAGCTGTGACCCCCATTGGAATGCCGGGATTCCATAGGGAATGCCGGGATTCCATAGGGAGATGCTGTGGTTCCATACGGGACGCTAAGGATCTCGCATCTTCTCCAGCAGCATGGACAAAGAGGAGCTGTGACCCCCTCCTTGGAATGCCGGGATTCCATAGGGAATGCCGTGATTCTCTAGGGAATGCTGGGATTCCATATGGGGATGCTGCAGTTCCATAAGGAACTCTAAGGATCTTGGATCTTCTCCGGTACTGTGGACAAAGAGGAGCTGTGCCCCCCCCATAGGACACTGGGGACCCCGCTTGGACGCTGGGATTCCATAGGAATGCTGGGATTCCATAGGGAGACACTGGGATTCCAGAAGGGACACTTGGCATCTCCAATGGCCCGGAGTGGATGGCGCCGCAGGAGATGCCTCATGGGACTCATCTATGGGATGCTGCTTCCTCCTATGGACTGCCATATGGGGCTGAGGGGGTCTGTATGGGACCAAGGGTATCCGTATGGGGCTAGGAGCATCCATATGGGGCTAGGAGCATCCATAAGGGGCTTGGAGCATCCATATGGGGCTAGGAGCATCCATAAGGGGCTTGGAGCATCCATATGGGGCTAGGAGCATCCATATGGGGCTAGGAGCATCCATAAGGGGCTTGGAGCATCCATATGGGGCTAGGAGCATCCATAAGGGGCTTGGAGCATCCATATGGAGCTAGGAGCATCCATAAGGGGCTTGGAGCATCCATAAGGGGCTAGGAGCATCCATATGGAGCTAGGAGCATCCATAAGGGGCTAGGAGCATCCATAAGGGGCTAGGAGCATCCATATGGGGCTTGGAGCATCCCTATACACCATGGGACCTCCATACAGGACCACAAGCATCCATCTAGGGCTTAGGGCTGAGGGCTTCCATATGTAGCTATGGGCCTCTGTATGAGACTGAGGACCTCCATATAGGACCAAGGGCCTCCATATGGGGCTCTGAGCTTCCATATGCCACATGGGGCCTCCAGGTGGGGCCACGAGCATCTGCATTGGACTGAGGGCTTCCCTATGGGGCCGTGAGCTTCCATATGTGACCAGGGGCCTCTGTAAGGGACCAAATGCCACTCTATGGGACCATATGTGCATCCATATGGCGCTGAGGACCTTCCCTATAGGGCAGAGGGCGTCCATATGGGGCCGAGAGCATCTCTGGGGCCAGGAGCCTCCCTGTGGGGCTGAGGACCAGCCCTAATGGGGCCACAAACCTCCATAGGGGACTGAGAATATCCATTTCTATGGGGCTGGGGGCTTCCCTATGGGGTTCAGGGCCTCCCTATAGGGCTGAGGCTTCGCTATGGGGCTGAGCCTTCCATATGAGGTTCAGGCCCTCCCTATGGGGCTGAGCCTCCCCTATGGGGCTGAGCCTTCCCTATGGGGTTCAGGCTTTCCCTATGGGGCTGAGGCTTCCCTATAGGGCTCCCCCCCACCCATACATTCCCTTTGCCCCCCCCCCATATCCCTGGGGAGGGGGGTGGGGAAGGGACAATACCATTCAAGGCAATAAGGGGGTGCAGGAGCCCCCCCCCCAGCCCCTCCTTTAGGGGCCAAATCCTTAATAATAATAATTAATAATATGCTAATTAATAATTAGGCTCTTCCAGCACTTTCTCCCCCCCCCCCTAAATTATTTCCCAGTGGAAACCAATGGGTTCAACCCCCCCTCCACCCCCCCCTTTATAAATCACTATATTTGTATAAATGGCGCCTTCCCAACCCCAAATCTTGCCTTTTTCTACCCATTTTCTCCACGGGGGGGAGGGGCCTCACTGTGACCCCCCCCCATTGGGCCCCCCCAAAATCATCCCCCCCCCCCCAATTGTGTATATTATTTTATACGTCCCCATGATCTTATTTAATCCCCCCCCCCCTTTTGATGCTGATGGGAATAAAACTGCTGCCCCCCCCCCCCCGCATCCCACAGTGGTTTGTTCCATAAGGGAGGGGTAGAAAAGAGGGGTCGAGACCATTTTTGGGGGGCGGGGGTGTCCAAGGCATTTTGGATGCCGGGTTCCCAGTTTGGGGTGCCCCCCCTCCCCATTTTGGGGTGCTGGGGTCCCATTTTGGGGGGGTAATCCCCATTTTGGGTACTGGGGGGGCTCCCCCCTCCCTTTTAGGATACTGGGATCCCCCTATGGTGCCCAATGAGCCCGCCCGCGGGAGGGGCGTGGCCAAGCCGGCTGCGGCGGACTCTGATTGGCTGGGCCCGCAGGGGGGGGCGTGGCTTTATCCCGTGGGCGGTACCAAGAGGCGGAGCGAGGGGGTCCCCGGGTGCGCCCAATGGAAGCGGGGGGGGGGGGGGGGGTTGCGATGCTGATGCGCGGCTTTTAATGTCCTAAGGGACCAAATTCCTTTGGGAACACCGTTTCCTTCCACAGCGGCACCGCTATTCCTGATCCATGGAAGCGAGGACGTTCTCAGAGCCCGGACGGAATCACTGCGTCTTCATTGCGGGATAACGGGGAATGGGGTTTGGAGCGCGCGCTGCCCGGATGCTATGGATGGGGATGGAGAGCAGGGAATGGGGCGGCGGAGGCGCTGCCC
>CM054400.1:345093-418033 GCA_028858755.1 Ara ararauna | reverse complement strand
TGACACCCCCATAGACCCAAGTGCCCCCCCCCAATGGACCCATAGGAGTCTGTGCCCCCCCCCATGGTCCTCAACCTCCCCCCATGGTCCTTACCCCCCCCCCCCATGGTCCTTGCACCCCCCCCCCCCCCGTGCCCCCCCGTACCCCCAGCACAGATGACGGTGGTCAGGCGGTAAAGGGCCGAGTCCAGGGCCCCCCCTTGAGGTGCACCGGGAGCCCATTGTCCTCCTGGGGGGGGGGAAAGGGGACATCGCGGCATTGTCACCCCCCCCCCCACAAAGACACCCCCATAGTGGAACCCCCCAAGTGACCCCCCCAAAAAGGGACCCCCCTAAAGTGACCCCACAAAGGGATCCCTTTAATGGGACCCCCCCCCAAGTGACCCCCCCCAAAAAGGGACCCCCCTAAAGTGACCCCACAAAGGGATCCCTTTAATGGGACCCCCCCCCCAAGTGACCCCCCCCAAAAAGGGACCCCCCTAAAGTGACCCCACAAAGGGACCCCTTTAATGGGACCCCCCCCCCAAAAGGGACACCCCTCAGTGGGGACCCCCCCAAAGGGCCCTCCCAGAGTGACCCCCCCCAATGGGACCCCCCCAAAGGGCCCCCCCCCAATGGGACTCCCCCCCAAGTGACCCCCCCAAAGTGGGGCCCCCCCAAGTGACCCCCTCCCAAAGAGACCCCCCCCCAAAGGGACCCCCCAATTGACCCCCTCAAGGGGACACCCCCCCAAAAGGACCCCCCCAAAGTGCGACCCCCGTAATGGAACCCCCCCCCACCTGGAAGAGCTTCTGGTGCTCCCGGACCCGGTTGTGGAGGTGCCGGGGGGGGGCAGCAGGACCCAGAGACCGCAGCAGCCTCAGGGGGGGGGCCTTGGGGTGGGGGGGGGTGAGGGAGGGTCCGAACCCCCCCCATCTGCACCCCCATAATGACCCCCCCATAACCCCCCTTATACCCCCCCATGGGGTGACCCCCTATAGCCCCCCCCATGTCTCCTATAGGCCCCCCCATTGGGTGCCCCCCCTATAGCCCCCCCATATCTCCTATAGGCCCCCCCATGGGGCGCCCCCCTAGGTCTCCTATAGGTCCCCCCATGGGGGTGACCCCCCTATAGCCCCCCCATATCTCCTATAGGCCCCCCCATGGGGCGCCCCCCCTATGTCTGCCCCCCCTATGTCTCCTATAGGTCCCCCCCATGGGGTGACCCCCCCTATAGCCCCCCCCATATCTCCTATAGGCCCCCCCCATTGGGTGCCCCCGCCATATCTCCTATAGGCCCCCCCATTGGGTGCCCCCCCATACCCGCAGCAGCCTCATGCTGAGCTCAATCGTCCTCTGCCACCACAAAGGGCACTGAAGGGGGGGGGGGGGCCCGGGGGGGGGACAGAGACAACCCCGGTGCCACCCCCCCCAATGACGTGTGTCCGGTGCCACCCCCCCCCTTTGCTCCATATAAGGGGCTGGGGGGGGCGCAAAGGGGGCAATGGAGGGGATTAGGGAATGGGGGGGGCACAAAGGGGGCAATTAAGGCACAACGGGGGGGGGGCATTAGGGCCTGGGGGGACCCTTCCCCCCCCCCAGCAGCACCACAGGGCTCTTCCAAAGGGTTTTATTGGAGCCATGACCCCCCCCAGCCCCCCCCCCCCCCCAATAAATATACATTAAAAAGGAACCAGCATTAAAAAGGACCATTTGGGGGGGGGGGGGGCACGGACTATCACACAGTGATAAGACAGCAGCGTCGAGCCCCCGGGGGGGGGCAATAGGGCTTGGGGGGGGGGGGGGGGTTTAGGGCTGTACAAATATACAAGGGGGGGGTTTAAGGGGGCAGTGTTGGAGGACCCCCCCCCCAAAGCCCTTCAGAATGGAACTGCCCATGGCGGGGGGGGGGGGTAAGGTCCATATTGCCCCATTGGGGGGGGGTATAAAGTCCATAATTGCCCCTTGGGGGGGGGATAAGGCTCATAATTGCCCCCCCCCCCGGGGTAGATAGAGGCCATAATTGCCCCCATGGGGATGTAGTGCCCCCCCAGGGGGTAGAGCGAGGCTGTAACTGCCCCCCTGGGGGGGGGACACAGAGCCCTTAATTACCCCTGGGGGTATGGAGAGCCCCCCCCAGGGATGAGATGGGTGGCAAATAGAGGCGTTAATTGCCCCCAGGGGGTAAGAGGGCCCTTAATTGCCCCCAAGGGGTACATTGAGCCACCACGTGCCCCTGGAGGGGGGCAGAGAGGCCATAATTACCCCAGAGGGGCATCTACAGCCTGCAACTGCCCTCAGAGGGTAGATAGTGCCTGTAATTGCCCCCCCAGGAGTACATAGAGTCCATCATTGCCCGGGGGGGGCCATACAAAGCCCACAGTTGCCCTCAGAGGGGGAGATAGAGCCCATTCGTGCCCCTGGGGGGGCACATAGAGAACATAATTACCCCCAGAGGGGCATCTGGAGTCCAAAATTGCCCATAGGGGGGCATCTAGGGCCCATAATTGCCCCCAGAGGGGCATCTAGTGCCCATAGGGGGGCATCTAGGGCCCATCATTGCCCATAGGGGGGCATCTAGGGCCCATAGGGGGGCATCTAGGGCCCATAATTGCCCCCAGAGGGGCATCTAGGGCCCATAGGGGGGCATCTAGGGCCCATAATTGCCCCCAGAGGGGCATCTAGGGCCCATAGGGGGGCATCTAGGGCCCATAATTGCCCCCAGAGGGGCATCTAGGGCCCATAGGGGGGCATCTAGGGCCCATAATTGCCCATAGGGGGGTGGTATTTAGAGCCCAGAACCCCCCCCCATACACCCATGGTGTGGGGTGCCACGAGGTGCACAGAGCCCCCATTGCCGCCATGGGGGGGTCTGTGTCCCATGGGGTGCCCCCCCACTGTCACAAGGAGCCCCCATTGCCGCCATGGGGGGGGTCCATGTCCCATGGGTGCCCCCCCACTGTCACAAGGAGCCCCCATGGGGGGGTGCGGGGGTCCCATGGGTGCCCCCCCGCTGTCACAAGGAGCCCCCATTGCCACCATGGGGGGGGGGGTCCATGTCCCATGGGTGCCCCTTCACTGTCACAAGGAGCCCCCACTGCCACCATGGGGGGGGGGCCATGTCCCATGGGTGCCCCCCCGCTGTCACAAGGAGCCTCCATTGCCACCATGGGGGGGGGTCCATGTCCCATGGGTGCCCCCCCACTGTCACAAGGAGCCCCCATGGGGGGGTGCGGGGGTCCCATGGGTGCCCCCCCCACTGTCACAAGGAGCCCCCATTGCCACCATGGGGGGGATGCAGGGGGGTCCCATGGGTGCCCCTTCGCTGTCATGAGCAGCACGGAGCCATTGCCGCTATGGGGGGGGGGGGGGGTCCCATGGGTGCCCCCCCCTCCGTCACACAAAGACCTTGGCGACGGCGTCGGCGCCGGCGCTGGCGCTGAGGCTGCGGCGCGGGTGGAAGGCGACGGCGTGCACGGCCTCATCGTGCTTGCGGCGGTGGGCGCTGAGCTCCTGCACGCAGGTCCTGTGCGCCACGTGCCACAGGCGCAGGGAGCAGTCGTGGCCTGGGGGGGGCACCGAGGGGGTAATGGGGGGGGGGGTGAGAATGGGCACATTCATTGAAGGGGGGAGGAGGAGGAGGAAAGGGGGTGGAGGTGGGGGGGGCACGAAGGGGACAATGGGGGGGATTAGGGGTGGGGGGGGGACAAAGGGGGCAATGGGGGGGATTAAGGGACAATGGGAGGGCACAAAGGGGGCAATGGGGGGAATGGGGGGGCACGAAGGGGACAATGGGGGGGATTAGGGGACAATGGGGGGGGCACAAAGGGGGCAATGGGAGGGATTAGGGGACAATGGGGGGGATTAGGGGACAATTTGGGGGGGCACAAAGGGGACAATGGGGAGGATGTAGGGGACAATGGGGGGGCACAAAAGGGGCAAAGGGGGGGATTAAGGGACAATGGGAGGGCACAAAGGGGGCAATGGGGGGGATTAGGGGACAATGGGGGGGCACAAAGGGGGTAATGGGGGGGATTAAGGGACAATGGGGGCACAAAGGGGGCAATGGGGGGGATTAGGGGACATTGGGGGGGAACAAAGGGGTAATGGGGGGGATTAGGGGACAATGGGGGGGATTAGGGGACATTGGGGGGTTCAAAGGGGGCTATGGGGGGGATTAGGGGTGGGGGGGCACCATGGGGCCCCTGGGGGGGGGGGGCACAAAGGGGCAGGAGGTGGGGGCGACGCTGGGGACAGAGGCACTCACTTCCGGACATGAGGAAGACTCCATTGGGATCGAGAGCCAGGCAGGTGACAGCATCCAAATGGGCCACCATGGAGTGCACCACTTTACCTGGTGACAAAAGGGACGTGACAAAGGTGACATTGCCCCCCCCCTCACCCCCCCCATAGGGATGTCCCTATGTGTGTGTGCCCCCCCCCCAAACCTGTCCTGTGGTCCAGGAAGCGGATGCTCCGGTCCTCGCTGGCCGTGATGGCGAGCGGCTGCGAGGGGTGGCTCACGACTTGGTTGACCTGGCAGCCACCTGCATGGGAAGGGGAGCGTGCAGGGGGCACGGAGGTGATGGGGGGGGGCACACAACCAAAGGGGGGGGGGCACCCATCGCTCACCACCACCACCACCACCTCCCGGCCGGGGATCCAGCGCCAGGATGGGCCGAGCCACCTCCACGTCGTAGAGCACCGTGGTGCCGGTGCGGAACGCCACCACCGCCTGCCCGGGCTGCGTGGCCGAGAAGGTGATGGAGGTGGGGACGCCGTGGTCTGCAGGGGAGAAGGTGATAATGGGGGGGACAATAGGGGCACAATGTGGGGGGACAATGGGGAGCAGAAAGGGATGACAATGGGGGTGACAACGGGGGGACAATGAGGGTGACAATGGGGAGACAATGGGGGCACAATGGGATGAGAATGGGGGTGACAACGGGGGGACAATGGGGAGACCATGGGGGACAGTGGGGTGACAATGGGGAGACAATGGGGGGACAATGGGGACACAATGGGGGCACAATGGGGGTGACAACAGGGGGACAATGGGGTGACAATAGGGGCACAATGGGGGGACAATGGGGGGGAAAATGGTGGGAAAATGGGGGGACAATGGGGGGACACTGGGGGCACAATGAGGGGACAATGGGGGCACCATAGGGATACAATGGGGGCGCAATGGGGTGACAACGGGGGGACAATGGGGAGACAATGGGGAGACAATGGGGTGACAATGGGGGGACAATGGGGGCACAATGGGGGGGACAATAGGGGGACAATGGGGTGACAATAGGGGCACAATGCGGAGGGACAATGGGGAGCAGAAAGGGATGACAATAGGGGTGACAATGGGGAGACAATGGGATGACAATGGGGGTGACAACGGGTGGTGACAACGGGGGGACAATGGGGGTGACAATGGGGAGACAATGGGGGCACAATGGGATGAGAATGGGGGGTGACAACAGAGGGGACAATGGGGAGACCATGGGGGACAGTGGGGTGACAATGGGGAGACAATGGGGGGGACAATGGGGACACAATGGGGGCACAATGGGGGTGACAACAGGGGGACAATGGGGTGACAATAGGGGCACAATGGGGGACAATGGGGGGACAATGGGGAGACAATGGGGGGAAAATGGGGGGACAATGAGGGCACAATGAGGGGACAATGGAGGCATCATGGGAGTGACAATGGGGGACAATGGGGGGACAATGGGGTGACAATGGGGGCACAATGGGGATACAATGGGGGCGCAATGGGGTGACAACGGGGGGACAATGGGGAGACAATGGGGTGATAATAGGGGGACAATGGGTGCACAATGGGGGCACAATGGAGGGGACAATGGGGGCACCATGGGAGTGACAATGGGGGGACAGTGAGGGTGAAAATGGGGGGACAATGGGGGCACAATGGGGAGACAATGGGGTGACAACGGGGGTACAATGGGGAGACAATGGGGGGACAATGGGGTGACAATGGGGGCACAATGGGGGCACAATGAGGGGACAATGGGGTGACAACGGGGGGACAACGGGGAGACAATGGGGGGACAATGGGGGCACAATGAGGGGACAATGGGGGCACCATGGGAGTGACAATGGGGGACAATGGGGGGGACAATGGGGTGACAATGGGGGCACAATGGGGATACAATGGGGGCGCAATGGGGTGACAACGGGGGGACAATGGGGAGACAATGGGGTGATAATGGGGACAATGGGTGCACAATGGGGGCACAATGGAGGGGACAATGGGGGCACCATGGGAGTGACAATGGGGGACAATGGGTGACAATGGGGGCACAATGGGGATACAATGGGGGCGCAATGGGGTGACACTGAGGACACAGTGGGGTGACAGCGGGGGGGTCCTCACCGCTCTGGGGCTCATAGGTGACGAGGGCTCCCCCCCGCCGCGGGTCCCAGATGCGGACGGTGCCGTCGGCAGAGCACGAGGCCACGCGGTCACCGGCGCCGTTGAACGCCAGAGCCCAAACGGCGTCGCGGTGGCCCTCGAGGACACGGCCGAGCACCGCGGGGTCTGGGGACAAGGGGGGGGTCACCTGGGGGGCCCCAAACTGCCCCAGGGGGCCCCAAATCAGCTCTGAGTGCCCCCAAATCACCTCTGAGTGTCCCCGAATCACCTCTGAGTGCCCCCGAATCACCTCTGAGTGTCCCCGAATCACCTCTGAGGGTCCCCAAATCGCCTCTGAGTGTCCCCAAATCACCTCTGAGGGTCCCCAAATCGCCTCTGAGGGTCCCCAAACCGCCCGCAGTGTCCCTCACTGCTCAGTGCCCCCCCGGCTCCCTGTGTCCATCCCCGTTGCCCCCCCGTGCCCATGGGGCACCCACCGTAACCATCGTAGGGGTCCCGGTCGAGCTCGGGCAGGCGCCAGCAGTGGATGCGGGCGTCGAGGCCTCCGCTGCAGCAGAGGGCGCTGTCACAGCCCATGGCCACGGCCAGCACCGGGCCCCTGCGGGGACAGGGACGTGTCACAGGGGGGGACCATGGGGTGACAGCAATGGGGTGTCAGTGACAATGGGGTGTCAGTGACAATGGGGTGACAACAATGGGGTGACAAGAATGGGGTGTCAGTGACAATGGGGTGACAGTGACAATGGGGTGACAGCAATAGGGTGACAACAATGGGGTGACAATAATGGGGTGACAGCAATGGAGTGTCAGTGACAAGGGGGTGACAATAATGGGGTGAGAGCAATGGGGTGTCAGTGACAATGGGGTGTCAGTGACAATGGGGTGACAACAATGGGGTGACAAGAATGGGGTGTCAGTGACAATGGGGTGACAACAATGGGGTGACAATAATGGGGTGACAGCAATGGGGTGTCAGTGACAATGGGGTGTCAGCAATAGGGTGACAACAATGGGGTGACAATGATGGGGTGTCAGTGACAATGGGGTGACAACAATGGGGTGACAGTGAGAATGGGGTGACAGCAATAGGGTGACAACAATGGGGTGACAATAATGGGGTGACAGCAATGGGGTGTCAGTGACAAGGGGGTGACAATAATGGGGTGAGAGCAACGGGGTGTCAGTGACAATGGGGTGACAATAATGGGGTGACAATAATGGGGTGTCAGTGACAATGGGGTGACAACAATGGGGTGACAATAATGGGGTGTCAGGGACAATGGGGTGACAATAATTGGGTGACGACAATGGGGTGTCAGTGACAATAGGGTGACAACAATGGGGTGACAGTGACAATGGGGTGACAACAATGGGGTGTCAGGGACAATGGGGTGACAACAATGGAGTGCCAGGGACCATGGAGTGTCAGTGACAATGGGGTGACAACAATGGGGTGACAATAATGGGGTGTCAGGGACAATGGGGTGACAATAATGGGGTGATGACAATGGGGTGTCAGTGACAATGGGGTGACAACAATGGGGTGTCAGGGACAATGGGGTGACAATAATGGAGTGCCAGGGACCATGGAGTGTCAGTGACAATGGGGTGACAACAATGGGGTGACAATAATGGGGTGTCAGGGACAATGGGGTGACAATAATGGGGTGACGACAATGGGGTGTCAGTGACAATAGGGTGACAACAATGGGGTGACAGTGACAATGGGGTGACAACAATGGGGTGTCAGGGACAATGGGGTGACAACAATGGAGTGCCAGGGACCATGGAGTGACAGTGACAATGGGGTGACAACAATGGGGTGACAGGGACCATAGGGTGACAGGGATCATGGGGTGACAGGGACCACAGGGTGACAAGGACCCTGGGGTGACAGCAACAATGGGGTGACAGGGCCCAAACAATGGGGTGACCCCAGATCCCCCCCATTGTCCCCTACCTGTGCCCTCGGAAGGCATACACCGGCTCCACGTCCACAGTCGCCGTCCTGTGCGGGTGACAACAGAGGTGACAAAACCCCTGTTCCTGGCCCAAAACCCATTCGAAGTGTCCCCAAACCCTCTCTGTGTGTCCCCAAACCCTCTCAAAGGGCCATCAAACCCCCTTTAAGTGTCCCCAAACCCCCTTTAAGTGTCCCCAAACCCCCTTTAAGTGCCCCCAAACCCCCTTTAAGTGCCCCCAAACCCCCTTTAAGTGTCCTCAAACCCTCTTTAAGTGCCCCCAAACCCCCTTTAAGTGTCCCCAAACCCCCTTTAAGTGCCCCCAAACCCCCTTTAAGTGTCCTCAAACCCTCTTTAAGTGCCCCCAAACCCTCTTTAAGTGCCCCCAAACCCCCTTGAAGTGTCCTCAAACCCTCTTTAAGTGCCCCCAAACCCCCTTTAAGTGTCCTCAAACCCTCTTTAAGTGCCCCCAAACCCCCTTTAAGTGTCCTCAAACCCCCTTTAAGTGTCCCCAAACCCTCTTTAAGTGCCCCCAAACCCCCTTTAAGTGTCCTCAAACCCTCTTTAAGTGTCCCCAAACCCTCTTTAAGTGCCCCCAAACCCCCTTTAAGTGTCCCCAAACCCTCTCAAAGTGCCCCCAAACCCTCTTTAAGTGCCCCCAAACCTCTCAAAGTGTCCCCAAACCCTCTCAAAGTGCCCCCAAACCTCTCAAAGTGCCCCCAAACCCTCTTTAAGTGCCCCCAAACCTCTCAAAGTGTCCCCAAACCCTCTCAAAGTGCCCCCAAACCCTCTCAAAGTGTCCCCAAACCCTCTCAAAGTGCCCCCAAACCCTCTTTAAGTGCCCCCAAACCTCTCAAAGTGTCCCCAAACCCTCTCAAAGTGCCCCCAAACCCTCTTTAAGTGCCCCCAAACCCTCTTTAAGTGTCCTCAAACCCTCTTTAAGTGCCCCCAAACCCTCTTTAAGTGCCCCCAAACCCCCTTTAAGTGCCCCCAAACCCCCTTTAAGTGTCCCCAAACCCCCTTTAAGTGTCCTCAAACCCTCTTTAAGTGCCCCCAAACCCTCTCAAAGTGTCCCCAAACCCTCTCAAAGTGCCCCCAAACCCTCTTTAAGTGCCCCCAAACCCCCTTTAAGTGTCCCCAAACCCCCTTTAAGTGTCCCCAAACCCTCTTTAAGTGCCCCCAAACCCTCTTTAAGTGTCCCCAAACCCTCTCAAAGTGCCCCCAAACCCCCTTTAAGTGTCCCCAAACCCCCTTTAAGTGTCCCCAAACCCCCTTTAAGTGCCCCCAAACCCCCTTTAAGTGCCCCCAAACCCTCTTTAAGTGCCCCCAAACCCTCTTTAAGTGTCCCCAAACCCCCTTTAAGTGCCCCCAAACCCTCTTTAAGTGCCCCCAAACCCCCTTTAAGTGTCCCCAAACCCTCTTTAAGTGCCCCCAAACCCCCTTTAAGTGTCCTCAAACCCTCTCAAAGTGCCCCCAAACCCTCTTTAAGTGTCCCCAAACCCTCTTTAAGTGCCCCCAAACCGCCTTTAAGTGTCCTCAAACCCTCTCAAAGTGCCCCCAAACCCCCTTTAAGTGTCCCCAAACCCTCTTTAAGTGTCCCCAAACCCTCTTTAAGTGTCCTCAAACCCTCTTTAAGTGCCCCCAAACCCCCTTTAAGTGTCCCCAAACCCCCTTTAAGTGCCCCCAAACCCCCTTTAAGTGTCCTCAAACCCTCTTTAAGTGCCCCCAAACCCCCTTTAAGTGCCCCCAAACCCTCTTTAAGTGCCCCCAAACCCTCTTTAAGTGCCCCCAAACCCTCTCAAAGTGCCCCCAAACCCTCTCTGTGTGTCCCCAACCCCCCCCCGTCCCCAACCCCACCTCTTGGGGCTTGGGGGCCTCTGGAGGTTCCAGAGTTTGACGGTGCCATCCTCGGAGGCCGTGAGCAGCGCGGGGGCCACGGGGTGGAAGGCGAGCGCCCGAACGGCATCCAAGTGGCTGCGGAGCGTGAAGCGGGGGCTCCAGCACTTGCGAAGGCCCCCCCCGGCGTCCGGCACCTGCAGGGACACGGGGGGGGGTCAATGGGGGGGATACTGCACTGGGGGCAATGGGGGGGTGGGGGTCTATGGGGGGGACACTGCACTGGGGGCAATGGGGGGTGGGGGTCTATGGGGGGGACACTGCACTGGGGGCAATGGGGGGTGGGGGTCTATGGGGGGGACACTGCACTGGGGGCAATGGGGGGGACACTGCACTGGGGGCAATGGGGGGTGGGGGTCAATGGGGGGGGACACTGCACTGGGGGCAATGGGGGGGTTGGGGTCAATGCGGGGGATACTGCACTGGGGTCAATGGGGGGGACACTGCACTGGGGTCAATGGGGAGGGTTTGGGGTCAATGGGGGGGGTTGGGGTCAATGGGGGGGACACTGCACTCGGGTCAATGGGGAGGGTTTGGGGTCAATGGGGGGGGTTGGGGTCAATGGGGAGGGTTTGGGGTCAATGGGGGGGGTTGGGGTCAATGGGGAGGGTTTGTGGTTAATGGGGGGGTTGGGGTCTATGGGGTGGGACACTGCACTGGGGTCAATGGGGGGGTTGGGGTCTATGGGGGGTTGGGGTCTATGGGGGGGTTGGGGTCTATGGGGTGGGTTTGGGGTCCATGGGGGGGTTGGGGTCTATGGGGGGTTGGGGTCCATGGGAGGGTTGGGGTCTGGGGGGGGCACTCACGTCACAGCCCAGGTCGCTGTCGTTGGTGACCGTGAGGTCCGCCAGGTCCCCAAGGGGGACAGCGCCAATGGGGTCCAGGATGAAGACGTCGGAGGTGATGCCCAAGGGGCCGGCGGGGGGGCCTGGATGGGAGTGGGACATGGGAGAGCCATGGGGGACCAAAGGGACGTGGGAGACCCTAAGGGACACCCAAAGGGATATGGGGCATCCCATGGGACACACTAAAGGGACATGGGACACCCTAAAGGGACACCCAAAGGGATATGGGACATCCCATGGGACACCCAAAGGGACATGGGACACTCTAAAGGGACACCCAAAGGGACATGGGACACCCTAAAGGGACACCCAAAGGGATATGGGGCATCCCACGGGACACACTAAAGGGACATGGAACACCCTAAAGGGACACCCAAAGGGACATGGGACACCCTGAAGGGACATGGGACATCCCATGGGACACACTAAAGGGACATGGGAGACCCTAAAGAGACATGGGACATCCCATGGGGCACCAAAGGGACATGGGAGGCCCTAAAGGGACACCCAAAGGGACATGGGACACCCTAAAGGGACACCCAAAGGGACATGGGACACCCTAAAGGGACACCCAAAGGGACATAGGAGACCCTAAAGGGACACCCTAAAGGGACACCCAAAGGGACACCCAAAGGGACCCCACAGGGACATGGGGACCCACAAAGGGAGTCACAAAGGGATGTGGGGACACCCCAAGGGATATGGGGACCCCCGAAAGAGACCCCAAAGGGACGCCCAAAGGGACCCCCAAAAAGGACCCCCAAAGAGACCTCAAAGGGACCCCCATAGAGACCCCAAAGGGACCCCCAAAAAGGACCCCCAAAGAGACCCCAAAGAGACCCTCAAAGGGACCCCCAAAAAGGACCACCATAGAGACCCCAAAGGGACCCCCATAGAGGCCCCGAAGGGACCCCAAAGGGACCCCCAAAGGGACCCCAAAGGGACCCCCGGGGCCCTGGGGCAGGACCTCACCTTCCGGAGCCCGCGCTGGCCCCGGGGGGACTTTGGGCAGGAGCCCATCCACGTCCCTCAGCTCAGCCCAACGGCCCCGGCGCCGCTCTATGGGGACAGGGGGGGTCCAGCAGGCAACGGGGGGGGGGCCAAAGGGGGCGCCCCCCCAAGTGGCACCCCACTGACCCAGCTCCATGGGGTCCCCTCGTCCCCCGCTGTCCCCAGAGCCCAGGAAGTCGAACTCATTGAGGGCATCTTCGGAGTCGTCGTCGTCATCGTCATCGTCCACCTCGGGCAGGACAGGGCTGGGGGGCAGCTGGGGGGGACATGGGGGGCAATGGGGCCATTGGGGGGCATTGGGGACGTGGGGGGCAATGGGGCCACTGGGGGGCATTGGGGACGTGGGGGGCAATGGGGACATTGGGGGGCATTGGGGACATGGGGGGCAATGGGGACATGGGGGTCAAGGGGGACACTGGAGACATGGGGGGGAATGGGGACATTGGGGACATGGGGGGCAATGGGGACATGGGGGGGCATTGGGGACATTGGGGTCAATGGGGACATGGGTGGCAATGGGGACATTGGGGGGCAATGGGGCCATTGGGGCCATTGGGGACATTGGGGTCAATGGGGGGCAATGGGGACATTGGGGGGCATTGGGGAGATGGGGGGACAAAGGGGTTGGGGACATCAGGGGGCATTGGAGGACACACAGGGACGGAGGGGACACGGATTGGGGGTGCCCCCCCCCCCATTTTGGGGTCCCCCTTGCCTTGACCCGCTGCTTCTTGTGCTGGGGTTGGCCGGGGGGGGGCTGGAGGCCGTCCCCATCCTCCTCCTCATCACTGTCCTCCTCCTCTCCCGGCGGGAATGGGCCCTGCTCCTCATCCGCCTCCTTCCCGGCATTCCTGAGAGCGGGAATCAGAGCGCTGCCACTCCAGGGGGGGGTTCAAACCCCCCCCCCCCCCACCTCCATTCACCTCTGGATCTGCTCCTGGATGCGCCGCAGCAATGGGGACCCCGCGCCGGGGGGGGGGCTCCCGCTCTTGGGGGGGGACACGGGGATGGGGGGGCCCCGAGCCAGGAGGGAGCGCACGCGGCGGGACCTCATGTCCAGGATGGTGTCGCTGTACCCCACTTCCTCCAGGTACCTTTTGGGGGGGGGGGGATGGACACACAAAGAGGGGGGGCTCAGGGGACCCCCAAACCCTTCCATGCCCCCCCCAAACCCCACCTCGGACCCCCCCACTCACTGCCGCAGGAGCTGCCGACCCTCCTTCCATGCCAATGGGCCACTCTCCAGCGATGCCACCTCCATGGGGCCATTGGCCACTATGGGGGGGGGGGGGTCAGGGACACCCCAAAACCTCTTTGGGTGCCCCCCCCCCCCCATAGGGCTGAAGGCACTCACCGGGTTCTGCCCCCTCTTTCCTCTCCCCCTGCACTGAGTCGGTGCCGAACTTCAGTTTGTGGTACTTGGACCTGGATATGGGGGGACACAAAGGGGTTGGGGGGACCCCCCCTTATGTCAGGAGGTGAAGGGGACCCCCAAAATGAAGGGGGGGTGCGGGGGGGCCCCCACCTCTCCTGTTTGAGGGCGTATTCCAGCATCTTGATGCGCCGCACGAGGTCGCTCTTGAGGTTCTCCTGCCCCTTGCGCTCGCCCTGGAGAAAGGCCACTTGTGCCTATGGGGACAATGGGGACAACGGGGACAATGGGGGACCCCCCCGCACCCCCAAACTGACCCCCAGGGAAGCAAAGGGGGGGAATGGAGGGGGGAAAAGGGTTGGGGTGAAGGGGGGGCTCCAATAGTGGGGTACAGGGGGGTCCCCAATAGTGGGATATAGGGGGATCCCCAAAAGTAGAGTGGGGGGCCCCAGCAGTAGGACATAGGGGGGTCCCCAATAGGGGGTAGAGAGGGTTCCCAATACTGAGATACAGAGGGATCCCCAATAGTGAGCTACAGGGGGAACCCCAACACTGAATATAGGGGCGCCCCAATTCCCAGGGCAGAGCATCCCCAACAGCAAAGGGATGTGTGTGGGGGGGCACCCCAAGACCCCTCAATACCAATGGGCTCCCCACATCGGTGCGGAGCTCCCAAAGAGTACGGGGGGACCCCAATATCGGGGGTGGGAGACCTCAATATCAGGAACAAGGGGGGGGTCCCCAATCCCAAAGGGGGTCCTCAATCCCAAAGGGGGGTCCCCAATCCCAAAGGGGGTCCCCAATATCAAAGGGCCCCCAATCCCAAAGGGGGTCCCCAATCCCAAAGGGTCCCCAATCCCAAAGAGGGTCCTCAATCCCAAAGGGGGTCCCCAATCCCAAAGGGGATCCCCAATCCCAAAGAGGGTCCTCAATCCCAAAGGGGATCCCCAATCTCAAAGGGTCCCCAATCCCAAAGGGGGGGTCCCCAATCCCAAAGGGTCCCCCCCCATTCCCCCGTTCCCGCCCCCCCGCTCCGTCCGCCATTTCCTCCCAAGATGGCGGCGGCCCCGGTAAGCGCCGGTGGCGGCTGCGGACGGGCGCGCTGCGGGGCCCCGGTGCCGGTACCCGGAGCTCGGCTCTTTCCGCCTCCCAGCGCCCCTTCTCGGCCTCGAAGCGCGCCCATTCGTGCTGGATGAAGTGCAGCACCCCCGGCAGGTTCAGCCCCGCACCGGGGCCCGGCCGCGCCGCTGCGGCCCGGGCCGCCCGCTCGGCCGCCATGTTGGCTGCCACAAAGGGAGCCAATGGGGGACGGCGGGGACGGCGCTTCCTGCCAGAAAGGGAGCCGCGGAGGGGAGGGGCATGGCGTTGCCTTGGAGACGGGAGGGAGCGGGGGGGGGGGAATGGGGGGATAGGGGGGGTATAGGGGATGGAGGTGGTATAGCGATGTATGGGGGTATGGGGGGGTATAGGGGATATGGGGGGTATAGGGGATAGAGGTGGTATAGCGATGTATGGGGGTATGGGGGGGTATAGGGGATATGGGGGGTATAGGGGATGGAGGTGGTATAGTGATGTATGGGGGGTATAGGGGATAGAGGTGGTATAGCGATGTATGGGGGTATGGGGGGGTATAGGGGATATGGGGGGTATAGGGGATGGAGGTGGTATAGCGATGTATGGGGGTATGGGGGGGTATAGGGGATATGGGGGGTATAGGGGATAGAGATGGTATAGCGATGTATGGGGGTATGGGGGGGTATAGGGGATATGGGGGGTATAGGGGATAGAGGTGGTATAGCGATGTATGGGGGTATAGGGGGGTATAGGGGATATGAGTGATAAAGAGAATATAGACGGTATAGTGATATATAGGGGGTATAGGAGCTATAGAAGGGTATGGAGGTATAAAGAATATAGATGGTATAGGGGGGTATAGGGGCTATAGGAGGGAATGGGGGGTATAAAGAATATAGATGGTATAGAGGAGTATAGGAGGGTATAGGGGATATAGGGGCTATAGGAGGGTATGGGGGTATAAAGAGTATACATGGTATAGGGGGATATAGGGGGGTATAGGAGGGTAAAGGGGGTATAGGGGCTATAGGAGGGAATGGGGGGTATAAAGAATATAGATGGTATAGGGCGCATGGGAGGGTATGGGGGGTATAGAAAATATAGACAGTAGAGAGGGTATAGGGGGTATAGGAGGGTTTGGGGGATATGTGGGATATAGGGGGTATAGGTGATATGGGGGGTATAGGAAAAATAGAAGGTATGGGGGTATAGGGGATATAGATGGTATACGGGGACATAGGGGGTATAGGGGCTATAGGAGGGTATGGGGGTATAAAGAATATAGATGGTATAGGGTGATATAGGGAGTATAGGAGCGTATAGGAGGGTTTGGGGGATATGTGGGATATAGGGGGTATAGGTGGTATGGGGGGTATAGGGGGTATGGGGGTATAGGGGATATAGATGGTATACAGAGACATAGGGGGTATAGGGGCTATAGGAGAGTATGAGGGTTCTAAGTGTATTGGGGGTATAAGGACTATAGGAGGCTATGGGGGGTATAAGGGTTATGGGGTGTATAGGGGGTATAGAGAGCATAGGAGGTATAGGGGCTAAAATTGGGTACGGGGGGTATAAGGGGTATGGGGGTATAGAAGGCATAGGGGGTATAGGGACCATAGGGGGGTATGGGGTGGTATAGGGGCTAAAAGAGGGTATGGGGGTATAGAGGGCATAGGGGGTATAGGGGCTATAGGGGGGTATTGGGCAGTATAGAGGGTATGGGGGGCATGGGGGGGGTATAGAGGGTCCGGTCATTAATACCCTCTCATTAATGCTTCTTTCCTCCTGCAGCACCACCTCCCTGCCTGTGACTGATGGGGTGAGGGGGGGGGGGCTCATTAACAGCCCCTAATGCAAGACTTCATTAGTTAATGACAGCTAATTACCCCCCCCCCAGCAGCACCATGCGGGTGACGCCGTGCCAAGCCACCCTCGCCGCAGCCATCGGCCTCAACCTCCTCCTCCTCCTCTATTGGGGTTGGCCCCGGGGACCGCTGCCGCCGCCAGCATCCTCCTGCCGCATCCCGCGCGGCATTCCCGGTGTCACCGTCCTCCTCCGGGAATTCGAACCCTTGGATAACGACGTGGTGGGAACGGCGCGAGCCTTCTCCCTGCGGCACCCGGTGGCGGTGGTGACGGACACGGTGCTCTACCCCCCGCTCCCGTTGCCTCCCGGCGTCACGGTATTCCCGGTGCATCCCGTTCCCGAGCGCCCGCCTCCCTTGGCGCATCCCGAGCTCCGCATCCGCACCCGGCACGTGGCGCTCGTGCCCGACGGCGCCCGCCCGCCGCCGGGGCTGCTGGAGCGGATGCGGGATGCGCTGGAAGAGGGAAGCGGGGACGCGCGGATGGCGGTGGCGCCGGTGGGAACGGGGCCCTTGAGGTGCTTGGAAGTGAGCTTGGAAAGCCGGGAATGGACGGTGCGTTACCGGGATGCTCCCGGGCTGTGCCAGGCCGTGGAAGGCGCCGCCGTGCTCCTCCTGCGCACCCGCGACCTCTTTGCTCTGCCCTTCCCGTTGGCTCGCCCGCTGGCCACGGCGCTCTTCATCCAAGCGGCATTCCGGGGCTGGAAGCTGCGCGTGGTGCCCACGGCATTCCCGCTCTCCCGACGCCTTCCCCTTTCCCCTCACAACCAATGGAAAGCTGAGAGCGGGCTGGAAAACCGGCGCCGGCGGCTGATGCGGGATCTGGGCATCAAGCGGGAAGTGCTTCCCGACGGCCGGGAGCGGTGGTACGGATGCGGGAAGGATACGGCCCGTTGCTTCGGGACAATCCACGCGGGAACGCCGCAGTACCTCCTCAGCGGGCGCTGGACCCCCCCCTGCTGCCTGCGGGCCCTGCGCGAGACCACGCGGCACGTGGTATCCGTCCTGGAAGCCTCGGGAATCCGGTACTGGTTGGAAGGAGGATCCCTGTTGGGAGCCGTCCGCCTGCGGGATATCATCCCTTGGGATTACGACGTGGATTTGGGGATCTACAAGGAGGACGTAGGGAAGTGCCGCTGGTTGGCGGCGGCGGCGGCCGGGGAAGCGCTGGAGGATACCGAAGGATTCCTATGGGAAAAGGCGGCCGAGGGGGAATTCTACCGGGTCCATTACAGCCGGAGCAACCGGCTCCATGTGGATCTCTGGCCCTTCTATTCCCGCGGGGGGGTGATGACCAAGGATACGTGGTTGGGCCACCGCCAGGACGTGGAATTCCCTGAGCGGTTCCTGCAGCCCCGCGTGCCGATGGAATTCGCGGGAATGACGGCGATGGCTCCCAACAGCGCCCGGGAATTCCTGGAGTTGAAGTTTGGAGCCGGCGCCATTGAGAATCCCGAGTATCCCAATCCCGGCGTCAAGAGGATGGGGCAGGAATGAGGGGGGGGTGAGGGGGACAGGGAATTCCTGGATGCAAAGGGGTTGGGATGGGGAATCCCGGGATGAAAATGGGTTGGGATGGGGAATCCCGGGATACAAAGGGGTTGGGATGGGGAATCCCGGGACGCAAAGGGGTTGGGATGAGGAATCCCGGGATACAAAGGGGTTGGGATGGGGAATCCGGGGATACAAAGGGGTTGGGATGAGGAATCCCGGGATACAACGGGGTTTGGATGGGGAATCCCGGGACACAAAGGGGTTGGGATGGGGAATCCCGGGATACAACTGGGAATCCCGGGACACAAAGGGGTTGGGATGGGGAATCCCGGGATACAAAGGCTTTAGGATGGGGAATCCCGGGACACAAAGGGGTTGGGATGAGGAATCCCGGGATACAAAGGGGTTGGGATGGGGAATCCCGGGACACAAAGGGGTTGGGATGGGGAATCCCAGGATACAAAAGGGAATTCTGGCATACAAAGGGGTTGGGATGAGGAATCCCGGGATACAACGGGGTTCGGATGGGGAATCCCAGGACACAAAGGGGTTGGGATGGGGAATCCTGGGATACAGTGGGGAATCCCGGGACACAAAGGGGTTGGGATGGGAAGGAGGAATCCCGGGAATCCCGCTCCGTGTGCGCCCCATTGACAATAAAGCCTCTTGTGCCCCCCGTGTCCCCATCCCATCTCTGCCCCCCCATATCCCACTGGAGCCCCCGCACTGGGTCCCGGGGGGGGGGGTGGTGGTGGTGGTGTCCCTGTGCCCCCCCCCCCCCGGCTCTGCTCCATCACAGCCACGTTTATTCACAGCACAGGGACGGGGGGGACACATCAATGGCGCCACTGCCCCCCCCCCGGGGGGGTCCATGGGGGGCAATGGGGGGTGGTCCCGGCTCACTCCAGGGACTGCAGCATCAGGAGCTGCTTGAGGACCTTGGTCTGGCTCGTCTCCCGGATCTCTCCCGCCAGGAACATCTCATCCACCACCGTGTACACCTGCGGGGGGGGCGCATGAATGGGGGGGGGGAGCAGCCATGGATGGGGGGAGCCATGGATGGGGGGGGGCCATGGATGGGCAGCAGGACCGAGGGATGGGGGTGGGACCCAGGGATAGGGGCAGGACCCATGGATGGGGGTGGGACCCATGGATGGGAGGTAGGACATATGGATGGAGGGCGGGACCCAGGGATGGGGGTAGGACCCATGGATGGGGGTGGGATCCATGGATGTGGGGCGGGACCCAGGGATGGGGGCAGGACCCAGGGATGGGGGTAGGACCCATGGATGGGGGGTATGACCCATGGATGGGGGTGGGACCAATGGACGTGGGGCAGGACTCATGGATGGGGGTGGGACCAATGGATGTGGGGCAGGACCCAGGGATGGGGGCAGGACCCATGGATGGGCAGCAGGACCCATGGATGGGGGTAGGACCCATGGATGAGGGCAGGACCCAGGGATGTGGGGCAGGACCCAGGGATGTGGGCGGGAGCCACGGATGGGGGTAGGACCCATAGATGGGGGTGGGACCAATGGACGTGGGGCAGGACCCATGGATGGGGGGTATGACCCATGGATGGGGGTAGGACCCATGGATGGGGGTGGGACCAATGGATGGGGGTAGGACCCATAGATGGGGGTGGGACCAATGGACGTGGGGCAGGACCCATGGATGGGGGGCGGGACCCATGGATGGGGGTGGGACCCATGGATGGGGGTGGGACCCATGGATGGGGGGCGGGATGGGACCCGTGGTCCCCCCCCTTTCTCACCTTATAGAAGTTGAAGACCAGGTCGAGCTCGCAGACGTTGTGGAAGTACTCATTGAGCACCTGCTCAACGTAATTAGCCTTAATTAGCTGATTAATAAGCATTAATTAACCTGCATTATGACGGAACATTAATGATTAATGCCCGGGCTCATTAATTAATGAGCAAGAATTAATGTTCAGGTATTAATGAGCATTAAAGTTTATGAATTTATTAAGGGCTATTCCTTAATTAATGTTATTTAGCTCATTAAAGGACCATTAATTAACACTATTGACTTATTTATTAACTTTATTCAATTAATTAATATAATTTATTAAGGACCACTGCTTAACAATTTACGAATGGCTATAAGGATAATTTATTAATGATCAATGATTAACATTATTAATGACAATTAATTAACATTTATTAATTGATGGCCATTTATGTCCATTTAGTAATGACCGTTAACATTCATTAATTTGCTAATGGCAATTGATTAAATAGTTAATTAATTAACATCCATTGATTAAATAATGTTATTATACTTATTAACAACAATTAATCACTGTTAACTAATGACAATTCATGTCAATTAATTGATTAATGACCTCAAATAGTGCCTAATAACCCCTATTCATGACCTCATTAACCCCAATTAGGGCCTCAATTAGTGCCTAATAACCCCCATTAATGACCTCATTATTGCCCCTCATTAACACCAATCAGGGCCTCAATTAGTGCCCAATAACACCAGTTAATGACCTCATTAATACTAATTAGGGCCTGAATTAGTGCCTAATAACCCCTATTAATGACCTCATTACTGCCCCTCATTAACACCAATTAGGGCCTCAATTAGTGCCTAATAACCCCTATTCATGACCTCATTATTGCTCCTCATTAACACCAATGAGGGCCTCAATTAGTGCCTAATAACCCCTATTCATGACCTCATTACTGCCCCTCATTAACCCCAATTAGGGCCTCAATTAGTGCCTAATAACCCCCGTTAATGACCTCATTATTGCCCCCTCATTAACCCCAATGAGGGCCTCAATTAGTGCCTAATAACCCCCGTTAATGACCTCATTACTGCCCCCTCATTAACACCAATGAGGGCCTCAATTAGTGCCTAATAACCCCCATTAATGACCTCATTACTGCCCCCTCATTAACCCCAATGAGGGCCTCAATTAGTGCCTAATAACCCCCATTAATGACCTCATTATTGCCCCTCATTAACACCAATCAGGGCCTCAATTAGTGCCTAATAACCCCCATTCATGACCTCATTACTGCCCCTCATTAACACCAATTAGGGCCTCAATTAGTGCCTAATAACACCTGTTAATGACCTCATTAACACCAATTAGGGCCTCAGTTAGTGCCTAATAACCCCTATTAATGACCTCATTACTGCCCCTCATTAACCCCAATTAGGGCCTCAATTAGTGCCTAATAACCCCCGTTAATGACCTCATTACTGCCCCCTCATTAACACCAATTAGGGCCTCAATTAGTGCCTAATAACCCCCTATTCATGACCTCATTACTGCCCCCTCATTAACACCAATTAGGGCCTCAATTAGTGCTTAATAACCCCTATTCATGACCTCATCACAGCCCCTCATTAACACCAATTAGGGCCTCAATTAGTGCCTAATAACACCAGTTAATGACCTCATTAATACTAATTAGGGCCTGAATTAGTGCCTAATAACCCCTATTAATGACCTCATCACAGCCCCTCATTAACACCAATTAGGGCCTCAATTAGTGCCTAATAACCCCTATTAATGACCTCATTAACACTAATTAGGGCCTGAATTAGTGCCTAATAACCCCTATTAATGACCTCATCACAGCCCCTCATTAACCCCAATGAGGGCCTCAATTAGTGCCTAATAACCCCCGTTAATGACCTCATTATTGCCCCTCATTAACACCAATGAGGGCCTCAATTAGTGCCTAATAACCGCCGTTAATGACCTCACCACTGCCCCTCATTAACCCCAATGAGGGCCTCAATTAGTGCCTAATAACCCCTATTAATGACCTCATCACTGCCCCTCATTAACCCCAATGAGGGCCTCAATTAGTGCCTAATAACCGCCGTTAATGACCTCACCACAGCCCCTCATTAACCCCAATGAGGGCCTCAATTAGTGCCTAATAACCCCTGTTAATGACCTCACCACAGCCCCTCATTAACCCCAATGAGGGCCTCAATTAGTGCCTAATAACCCCTATTAATGACCTCATTAACACTAATTAGGGCCTGAATTAGTGCCTAATAACCCCTATTCATGACCTCATCACTGCTCCTCATTAACCCCAATGAGGGCCTCAATTAGTGCCTAATAACCCCTGTTAATGACCTCACCACTGCCCCTCATTAACCCACCTCCACGAAGTTGTGGATGGCCTCCAGGTAGGCCAGGTTGTTGTCGGTGACGTCCACGCAGATGCAGAAGTAGAGCCCCGCGTAGCGGCGGTAAATGATCTTGAAGTTCCGGAACTGCGGAATGGGCCGGGAATGCCGGGGGGCAATGGGGGCAATGGGGTAATGGGGGGAATGGGGGGAATGGGGGGAATGGGGGGAATGGGGCAATGGGGGGAATGGGGCAATGGGGCAATGGGGGTAATGGGGGCAATGGGGGTAATGGGGTAATGGGGGTAATGGGGGCAATGGGGGTAATGGGGTAATGGGGGCAATGGGGGCAATGGGGATAATGGGGGTAATGGGGCAATGGGGATAATGGGGGTAATGGGGCAATGGGGGTAATGGGGTAATGGGGGTAATGGGGGCAATGGGGGTAATGGGGTAATGGGGGCAATGGGGGCAATGGGGATAATGGGGGTAATGGGGCAATGGGGATAATGGGGGTAATGGGGCAATGGGGGTAATGGGGGTAATGGGGCAATGGGGGCAATGGGGTAATGGGGCAATGGGGACAGCTCCGTATCAAAGCCCCATCCCAAGCTCCATATCAAAGCCCCATCCCAAGTTCCGTATCAAAGCCTCATCCCAAGCTCCATATGAAAACCTCATCCCAAGCTCCATATGAAAACCTCATCCCAAGCTCCATTTGGGCTCTGATCCTGGGATTGGGGCTCGGATCCTGGCATTCCAGGCTCCAATCCTGACATTCCCGCTCCAATCCTGACATTCCCGCCCCGATCCTGGCATTCCCGCTCCGACCCCGACATTCCCGCTCTGATCCCAGGATTGGGCCTCCGACCCCGACATTCCCGCCCCGATCCCGGCATTCCCGGCCCCCCCGCCGGGCACCTCCACGAAGTTGGTGTGTTTGGCGTCGCGCACGGTGACCACGGCGTGCACCTCCTCGATGAGCTTCTGCTTCTCGTCGTCATCGAACTGCATGTACCACTTGGCCAGGCGCGTCTTCCCGGCCCGGTTCTGGATCAGGATGAAGCGGATCTGCGGGGGGGGCGGGAATGCCGGGATGGGGGGGGGGAAGAATGGGATGGGGGGGCAACAATGGGATCAGGGAGGTAACAATGGGATGGGGGGGCAACAATGGGATTGGGGGGGGAAAGAATGGGATGAGGGGGAAAGAGTGGGATCAGGGGGGTAACAATGGGATGGGGCGGGAAAGAATGGGATCAGGGGGGTAACAATGGGATCAGGGGGGTAACAATGGGATTGGGGGAGGAAAGAATGGGATCGGGGGGTAACAATGGGATTGGGGGGGAAAGAATGGGATCAGGGGGGTAACAATGGGATTGGGGGGGGAAAGAATGGGATCGGGGGGTAACAATGGGATCGGGGGGGTAACAATGGGATTGGGGGGGAAGAATGGGATCGGGGGGGAAAGAATGGGATCAGGGGGGTAACAATGGGATTGGGGGGGAAAGAATGGGATCAGGGGGGTAACAATGGGATTGGGGGGGGAAGAATGGGATTGGGGGGGAAAGAATGGGATCAGGGGGGTAAAAAGGGATCAGGGGGCAAATCTGTGCCATGCACTCTCTTGGGGGGGTTTGGGGTCTTTGCCCCCTTCATGTCTTACATGGCGCGTGGGTGGCCTATAGGGAGCGTTATGTGCCCCCTATAGAGGGAGCACACAGGGAGTATATGGGGAGTCTCCTTTGCCCCCTCTATGTGGAATATATATGTGACATATGCACATACTCCGTATGTTATATATTCACTACCACACCATGTATATACATTGTATATTATCTATATTCTATAGTGCCATATATAGTTTATATATATTATATACACTACATTGCCATATAGAATATATATGATAAACCATATACAATTTATACCACTATATATCATATAGGGTTTATTGCATAAAATACACACAAGTACTACATGCATAAGATATACACTATGTATATAAGACACATAGGAAGTCATCTGCTGCCTATAGGGAGTCCTATATGCTCCCTATATGGCCAATAGAGAGTCTCGCATGCTGCCTGCGTGCCATAGGGAGTCTTATATATCCCCCCTGTATGCCCCATAGGGAGTCTTGTATGCTAACCATATATGAGATACATATGACATACATATACATCATATAAAATATATACGTTATCAATTGTATCCATTATATACGTTCTCTGTTGCTTGTTCTATACTTACACCATATACATTACATATACCTTATGCCATGCATATATCCATAGGAGCCTCAAATGTCATCTCAATGCCTGACAGGGTCCCCCCCCAAAGCCCCCCCACTTGAACAGTCCCCCCTTCCATAGGGCACCCCTATAGGGACACCCTAATGCGGTGCCCTATAGGAGACACCCCCCCCCTTCCGTGCTTCCCCCCTCTCCGAAGCCGCTCCCTATGGAGGCCAACAGCCCCACAAAGCTGCTCCCAATGGGGATGCCCTATGGGGAACCCCATGGCCCCCTATGGGCACCCCATAGCCCCTATGGGGATCCCTTCCCCTACAGGTACCCCATAGCCCCTATGGGGACCCCTTTCCCTATGGCCACCCCATAGCACCCTATGGCCACCCCATAGCCCCTATGGGGACCCCTTCCCCTCTGGGCACCCCATAGCCCCTATGGGGATCCCTTCCCCTCTGGGCACCCTATAGACCCTATGGGCACCCCTCTTCGTATGGGCACCTCTTTCCCTATGGGGCACCCCATAGGCCCTATAGGGACCCCATAGCCCCTTATGGGGACCCCTTTCCCTATGGGGCACCCTATAGACCCTATGGGGAACCCTTCCCCTATGGGCACCCCATAGCCCCCTGTGAGGACCCCATAGCTCCCTATGGGGACCCCTTCCCCTATGGGCACCCCATAGCCCCTATAGGGACCCCATATCCCCCTATGGGCACTTCATAGCCTCTATAGAGACCCCATATCCCCCTATGGGCACCCCATAGCCCCTATAGGGACCCCATATCCCCCTATTGGGACCCCATAGACCCTATAGCGACCCCATATCCCCCTATGGGCACCCCATAGCCCCTATAGGGACCCCATAGCCCCCTATGGGCACCCCACAGCCCCTGTAGGGACTCCATAGCCCCCTATGGGCACCCCATAGCCCCTATAGGGACCCCATAGCCCCCTATGGGCACCCCACAGCCCCTATAGGGACCCCATATCCCCTTATGGAGACCCCATAGCCCCTATAGGGACCCCATATCCCCCTATGGGCACCCCACAGCCCCTATAGGGACCCCATATCCCCCTATGGGCACCCCATAGCCCCTATAGGGACCCCATATCCCCCTATAGGGACCCCACAGACCCTATAGGGACCCCATATCCCCCTATAGGGACGCCACAGCCCCTATAGGGACCCCATATCCCCCTATAGGGACCCCATATCCCTCTATGGGGACCCCATAGACCCCTATAGGGACCCCACAGCCCCTATAGGGACCCCATAGACCCCTATGGGGACCCCATAGCCCCTATAGGGACCCCATAGCCCCCTATGGGCACCCCATAGCATCTATAGGGACCCCATATCCCCTTATGGAGACCCCACAGCCCCTATAGGGACCCCATAGACCCCTATGGGCACCCCATAGCCCCTTATGGGGACCCCATAGACCCCTATAGGGACCCCATAGACCCCCACCGCCCCCCCCCCTTCCCGCTCCTCACCATGGCTGCTGGTCCCGTGACCCCCCCCGCCGGCTCTAACCGGATATCCGCTCCCGGCCGCCGCGGGGCACGATGGGAGTTGTAGTTCCGTCCGCCGCTCCGCCGGCATCCATTACCCAGGGTGCTTTGCGGCGGGAGCCGCCGTTCCCCTCCCCCCCCCCCCCCCCCCCCCCCCCTTCCTCACCGAGAGCCTCAAATTCGGGGCCCCGTTCGCACCGGGAAGGGGGGGGGGAGGGGAACGGGCGTGGGGGGGGGACGGGGTCCCGGTGCGCAACCGGCGCTTGAGGCGGTGCTCCGCGGGCGCCGGCGCGGCACAGCGCCCCCTGGCGCGCGGGAGGAGAAGGGGGAGGAGGAGGAGGAGGAGGAGGAGGAGGGAGGGGGGAGGGGGAGGAAGGCGCCGCCGCCGCCGCCATTACGAGGCCGATCCCGCCCCACCGCCGCCCCCCCCCCCCCCTCTCCGCCGCCGCCGCCGCCCCGAGGGGGGGACATGGCCGCTGCCGCCGCCCGCGGGCCCCGGCCCCGCCGCCCCGGTAAGAACGGGCACCGAACCCCCCCCTCCATTGACATCAACGCACCCCCCCCCTTGGAAACAATGGGACCGCCCCACCCCCGCCCAGCGCCGTCCCGCCGGGCCGGACCACGGCACCCCCTTGGGGGGGGTGGTGTTGGGGGGGAAAGGGGAGAGGGGGGACCCCGCGCACACAATGGGGTGGGGGGGGGCATGAGGTGTGCGGAGGGGGTTTGGCCCCCCCCTTAAAGGGTCCGCGCACCGCCACCGCCCCCCATGGGGGTTAATGGAGGTTCCCCCCCCCCCCCCCGCCGTGGGGGGAAATGGAGGCGCCCCAGCGTTGGGAAGGGGCCTTAAGGACCCCCCTATGGGGGGGGCTGTACCACGTGGGGAGGGGGGTGCGTATCCCTTATCCCCCCCCATTCCATCCCATTCCCAAACGTTCCTCTTCCATCCCGTATGGAAGCACCCCTCAACCTCCCCACTCCATTAACATCCCCCCCCACACACACACCTTGATCCAGGGATAAAGTACTGGGATAACGGGAATGGTGTGGGTTGGGATAGGAAGCTCCACATAAGGGGTTAATGGGAATGGGGGGGTGTTTAATGGGAATGGGGGGGGTTAATGGGAATGGAAGGGATAATGGGAATGTTGGTGCTTAGTGGGCATGGGGTGGGTTTAATGGGAATGGGGGGTTTGAATGGGAATGGGGTGGGATTGATGGGAATGGGGGGAATGAATGGGAATGGGGGGGTTCTTGCCTTGCTAATGATGTTAATGGGGCTTTGCTCTGCTTCGGATCCCATAGGAGCTGCTGGATCCCTCCGAGCCGCTGGGAATTGCTGCTTGAATCCCGGGAGCTAAAGGCCGGATCCGCAGGTGAGGGGTTCCCATTCCATGATTCCCATCCCGCTTTTTTTGGGGGGGGGGATCGGATAAACTCATGGATTTGACTGTAAACCCCCCCACGTTGGTGCCAAAGGCTGCGGCGTTCCCGCTGCGCTCCGTCCCCATTCCCAAAGCGGGGAAGCTCCATCCCGGGGTTGGGAGCCCATCCGTTCCCAGCGCCATTCCCAAATGCTGGAATTTTCCCCCTTTCCCACTTTCCCAGCCGGTTGCTGCCATTCCGAGGGGCCCCAAAGGGGAATTTTCCTCGCTTGGAAGGTCACGCATTGCCTTATCCCAGCTCCGGGAATGGGATTTAGGGAGCAGCGCATCCCAAATGGCCACGCTCCGACTTTTCCTTCCTCCCGTGATCCCTTTGGATATTCCCCTCCTTTCCCAACCGCCCTGAAGTCCTTCCCAGTGTCTCCAGATGGGTTTTCCATCCCTCCTCGTGGCATTCCCCATCCCAAGGGATTGGTAAACAGTGGCTTTAGGAATGTCCCATTGGGAAGCCCATCCTCTCCTGAACATCTCCGGGCGATCCATGTTGTTCCATAACCGGGATCATTCCCTCCTTATCCTAAAGCCCTGGTGGTGCTGCTGGATGGGGAATGTCCAACGGGATTGGAAAACCCTTTGGGAAGCTCCAGGATCCGTTCCTGTGGCCGCATCTTCCCACCCCACCAGTGAGCTCCAGGCCACCACAAGGGCAATGGGCACCCATCTGTTTGGCTTGGGAATGCGGTCGGAGCTGGGAATTCCTCTTGTTGTCCTTCCGAGAAGTCCCATTTCTTGGGACCGCCGTTGGGAATGGGGGGAGAAAAGGGATGGAAGGGGCCACGCTGATGGCTGCAGCAGCTCTGCGTTGACGCGGTTGGGCCTCAGGTTGCTCCATGCGCTATTCCTGAGGGATCTCAAGGACTTTGGTCCCATCCTTGGTCACACACAGGGACCGTGCTCCGGCGCTGGGACCTTCTCCGTGGGGTTGGATGGATCCGTCCCTGCTATGGAGAGATCCTGGATGGGTTTTGCTCTGGTTGGGTTGGATCTCGGATGCTTCCTGGTGGTGGGAACACAGTGGGAAGGGCTTTGGATGGGCCATGGTGTAGGGACCTGTAGATAGACATTGGCCATGGTCAATGGAGACCTGCACATGGCCATTGACATGGCCAACACCTCAATGGAGACCTGCACATGGACATTGCCATGGCCAACACCTCAATGGAGACCTGCACATGGCCATGGCCAACACCTCAATGGAGACCTGCGCATGGACATTGCCATGGTGAACACCTCAGTGGAGACCTGCACATGGCCATGGACAACACCTCAATGGAGACCTGCTCATGGACACTGCCGTGGTGAACACCTCAGTGGAGACCTGCACATGGACATTGCCCATAGCAAACACCTCAATGGAGACCTGCACATGGACATTGGCCATGGCCCACACCTCAATGGAGACCTGCACATGGACATTGCCCATAGCGAACACCTCAGTGGAGACCTGCACATGGACATTGCCATGGTGAACACCTCAGTGGAGACCTGCATATGGACATTGGCCATGGTGAACACCTCAATGGAGACCTGCACATGGACATTGGCCATGGTGAGCACCTCAATGGAGACCTGCACATGGACATTGCCCATAGCGACCACCTCAGTGGAGACCTGCACATGGACATTGCCATGGTGAACACCTCAATGGAGACCTGCACACGGACATTGGCCATGGACAACACCTCAATGGAGACCTGCACACGGACATTGGCCATGGCCAACACCTCAATGGAGACCTGCACACGGTCATTGGCCGTGGTCAATGAGGGTGGTGGGACACTGGGATGGGTTGAATGGAGAAGCTTTGACTGCTCCATCACCATGAAGGCCAGGTTGGAGCAACCCTATGGAAGGTGTCCCCAATGGAACTGGATGATCTCCAGCTCCTTCCCAACCCAGAGCATTCCATGCTTCCATGCTGTGGCTTGGACCAGGTGGTGCTTGAAGGGCCTTCCAACCCAAACCATAGGGATGAACGTCCCAAGATGCCATCCAACGCTTCCCTCCTCCAGTCGGAAGCTGTTTCTCCTCATCCTATCCCTATATCCCGTGTCCAAAGCCCCTCTTGGAGCCCTTTTAGGCTCTGGAAGCTGCTCCAGGACCTTCTCCATAGTAGAGGTGCTCCAAACCCTCTCCATGATGGAATTCCAGGTGGGAATGCCGCTTCTGCTGGGGGCTTAGCCCCTGGCAACGGGTTGAAGAGGAGCCCACTGAGCTCGGGCTTGTGGGATCCCGGGATAGCCAGCTCCAAACTGGGATCCCGGGATAACCAGCCCCAAACTGGGATCCCGGGATAACCAGCCCCAGTTTTGGGGTGCAGCATCCCTGCTGTGGCCCTGCGCATTCCCGGTTTCCTGGTGGAAAAGCCCTTTTGGGCTCGGGCTCCTCTTTGGAGGCGGAATTCCCGCCCTCCGAGCTGGGAATCGCGGGTCCCTTCCCGGCTTTCCCGGTGTAAATGAGTAACTCCTGACTCAGGGATTTAGGGGGAAAGTGAAAGTGAAGGCGGTCGGATGCGGCTTTTCCCTTCCCGTATCCCATTGGACTTTGATTCCTTCGATGGAGCCAAGGGGGAGCGAAACGGGGGTGGGATTCCCTCATCCCGGTGCCGGCGCGTGCGGAAATCCAGAGTGGGAAAAGGCTGGGAAACTTCCTGGCTCTTCAAGCCTCATTGGAAAGGCATGCAGCTGATCCGTAGGGATGATCCTCAGGAATTCCATCGGCTGCCCCACGGTGGGGTTTGGACCATGATCCCTGTGGCTCCCGGGTCCCAGTTAGTTGGGTTTTGCTGGAGCTGCTTCCCTTTTGCTCCCGGAATTCCCATGTGGAATCCCTTTGGAAGGGGAAAAGCGGCTTTTCCACCAGGAGGAGTGGCCAAAGCCCCGGAATGTTCCCAGATTTGTTGGCAATTCCATCAGAATTCCCTCCTTTGCTCCCGGGATCAATGCGGGACGCGGTGCAGGATCCTCCTGTTGGACATTTGGGATGTTGCTGCTTTCTGCTCTCGTGGTTTGGGGCTCAGGGGGCTTTTAGCTCCTGCAGAACCTTGGGAATGGGGTTGGAGATCCATTGGGAACGGCCGGGAAGACGCTTTGTTGTGCCATGGGGTTGAGTGCTTTCGACCGAAACGGACTTCCTGCTGGTGGGACAGGGTGGGGAGATGTTATTCCAGTTGGGAATGTGGCTCTATCCCCCTCCATCCCACCCTTCCCCATGCAACCCATTCCAACGTCCCACCACCCCCAGACTTCCTCAGCAGGCGAACGGATGCATCCTTCCCCCCCCCCTTTCCTTCCACCTGGGAATGCCGGCCGAGCCGCCCCGCTTCCCTATGGATCCCTTTGGCTTTTCCCTCTGCTGCTGCCCTCTTCTGCTCCCCTCTGCCTGCACGAAGGGAGAGGGCCGCGGTGGGGAATCGCGGTCGGACGCCGGATCGCGATCTCCTCGGGAATGGGATGTGGGTCGGGATGAGGGGGGCAGGAAGGGCGTTGGGGGGGGGTCACAAGTGACGGCGCTTTCCCTTTCTTCCAGGGGAGAACCTTGGCTGCTCAAGCCCGAGGCCCACCAAGAGCTGCGGCGGCGGCGGCTGCTCCATGCGGGATGAGGAGGCGGTATCCCATCGTTCCAATGCCCTTCCTGCCTTGAGCCGCGTCCTCCCCAGCGCCGCGGGGAACCCTCTCGGAAGCCGTTGACTTGGGACAGGATGCGCGGACGATGATGATGGCCCGCAAGCAGGATGTGCGCGTTCCCACCTACAACGTCAGCGTGGTGGGGTTGTCCGGCACGGAGAAGGAGAAGGGCCAATGCGGCGTGGGGAAGTCCTGCCTCTGCAACCGCTTCGTCCGGCCCAGCGCCGACGACTTCCACCTGGATCACACCTCGGTGCTCAGCACCAGCGACTTCGGTGGCCGAGTGGTCAACAATGACCATTTCCTCTACTGGGGGGAGGTGGGCAGAGCGCTGGAGGAGTGCGGCGAGTGCAAGCTGCACGTGGTGGAGCAGACGGAGTTCATCGATGACCAGACCTTCCAGCCCCACCGCAGCACCGCGCTGCAGCCCTACATCAAGAGGGCCGCCGCCACCAAGCTGGCCTCGGCCGAGAAGCTCATGTACTTCTGCACGGATCAGCTCGGCTTGGAGCAGGACTTTGAGCAGAAGCAGATGCCCGACGGGAAGCTGTTGGTCGACGGCTTCCTCCTCTGCGTGGATGTCAGCAGGGGGATGAACAGGAACTTTGACGAGCAGCTCAAGTTCGTCTCCAACCTCTACAACCAGTTGGCGAAGACCAAGAAGCCCATCGTGGTGGTGCTCACCAAGTGCGACGAAGGGGTGGAGCGGTACATTAGGGACGCCCATACTTTTGCCTTAAGCAAGAAGAGCCTCCAAGTGGTGGAGACCTCTGCGAGGTCCAACGTGAACATTGACTTGGCCTTCAGCACCTTGGTGCAGCTCATCGATAAGAGCCGAGGGAAGACCAAGATCATCCCTTACTTTGAGGCCTTGAAACAGCAAAGCCAACAGATCGCTGCCGCCAAGGACAAGTACGAGTGGTTGGTGAGCCGGATCGTGAAGAACCACAACGAGACGTGGAGCAACGTGAGCTTCAAGATGCAATCCTCCCCGGAATACCAGGATTACGTCTACCTGGAAGGGACCCAGAAGGCCAAGAAGCTCTTCCTGCAGCACGTGCATCGCCTCAAGCAGGAGCACATCGAGCGGCGGAGGAAGATGTATCTGGCCGTGCTTCCTCAAGCCTTCGAGGCCCTCATCCCGGACCTGGATGAACTGGATCACCTGAGCTGTGTGAAGGTGGAGAAGCTCTTGGAGACCAAGGCGGATTTCCTCAAGTGGTTCGTTGTGTTGGAGGAGACGCCGTGGGATGCCACGAGCCACGTCGACAACATGGAGAACGAGCGGATCCCCTTTGACCTGATGGAGACCCAACCGGCCAAGCAGCTCTACGAGGCTCACTTGGAAAAGCTGAGGAACGAGCGGAAAAGGGCGGAAATGAGGAGGGCTTTCAAGGAGAACCTGGAGACTTCGCCCTTCATCACCCCGGGGAAGCCCTGGGAGGAAGCGCGCAGCTTCATTATGAACGAGGACTTCTACATGTGGCTGGAGGAGTCCATTTACATGGACATCTACAGCAAGCACCAGAAGCAGATCATCGAGAAGGCCAAGGAGGAGTTCCAGGAGCTGCTCTTGGAGTACTCGGAGCTCTTCTACGAGCTGGAGCTCGACGCGAAACCCAGCAAGGAGAAGATGGGCGTCATCCAGGACGTGTTGGGCGAGGAGCAGAGGTTCAAGGCCCTGCAGAAGCTGCAGGCCGAGCGCGACGCCCTCATCCTGAAGCACATCCACTTCGTGTACCACCCCACCAAGGAGACGTGTCCCAGCTGCCCTCTGTGCGTGGACTCCAGGATCGAGCAGCTCATCAGCTCCCGCTTCATCCGCCCTTCGGAGCGCAACCAGAAGAACCTGCTCGCGGACCCCGCCATCGACAGGATCAACCTGGTCATCCTGGGCAAGGACGGCTTGGCCCGCGAGTTGGCCAACGAGATCCGGGCGCTGTGCACCAACGACGACAAGTACGTGATCGAGGGCAAGATGTACGAGCTGGCGCTGAGGCCCATCGAGGGCAACGTCAGGCTCCCGGTCAACTCCTTCCAGACGCCGACCTTCCAGCCCCATGGATGCCTTTGCCTTTACAACTCCAAGGAGTCCTTGTCGTACGTGGTGGAAAGCATCGAGAAGAGCCGCGAGTCCACCATGGGCAGGAGGGAGAACCACTTGGTTCACCTGCCCCTCACCCTCATCCTGGTGAACAAGAGGGGGGACCCGAGCGGGGAGACGCTGCAGAGCCTCATCCAGCAAGGCCAGCAGATCGCCAGCAAGCTGCAGTGCGTCTTCTTGGACCCCGCTTCTGCCGGCATCGGCTACGGGAGGAACATCAACGAGAAGCAGATCAGCCAAGTCCTGAAGGGTTTGTTGGACTCCAAGCGCAACCTGAACCTCGTCGGCTCCACCGCCAGCATCAAGGACCTGGTGGACGTCGACCTCCGCATCGTCATGTGCTTGATGTGCGGCGATCCCTTCAACACGGACGACATCCTCGTGCCCATCCTGCAGTCCCAGAGCTATCGGCCTGCCCAGTGCGGAAGCAGCAGCTCCGTCCTCCTCGAGCTGGCCATCGGGCCCCACAAGAGGCGTGTGGAGCTCTCCCTCCTCTCCTACCATTCCTCCTTTAGCATCAGGAAGAGCCGCCTGGTCCACGGCTACATCGTCTTCTACTCGGCCAAGCGCAAGGCGTCCTTGGCCATGCTCCGTGCCTTCCTGTGCGAGGTGCAGGACATCATCCCCATCCAGGTCGTGGCGCTCACCGACGGCTCCGTAGACATCCTGGACAACGACCTGAGCAGGGAGCAGCTGACGGAAGGGGAGGAGATCGCCCAGGAGATCGACGGCAAGTTCACCACCATCCCCTGCAGCCAACCCCAGCACAAGCTGGAGATCTTCCACTCCTTCTTTAAGGACGCGCTGGAGAAGAAGACCATCATCGAGGCCACCCACATGTACGACAACGTGGCCGAAGCCTGCAGCACGACCGAGGAGGTCTTCAACTCGCCCCGAGCGGGTTCCCCGCTCTGCAATTCCAACCTGCAGGACTCGGAGGAGGACGTGGAGCCTCCTACTTACAGCCCCTTCAGAGAGGACCTGTCCATGCCCACCTTGGCCAAAGACCACTCCAAGCTCTCCATGGAGCTGGAGGGCAACGACGGCTTGTCTTTCATCTCGGTCATGAGCACCTTTGAGAGCAAGCTCAACAACAAAGTCCCTCCTCCGGTGAAGCCAAAGCCCCCCGTGCATTTTGACCTTACCAAGGGGGACCTCTCCTACTTGGAGCAAGGCCACCGGGATGGGCAGAGGAAATCCATGTCTTCCGGGAGCTGGTTGCCCCCGGATTGCTTTGATCCCTCCGACTACGCCGAGCCCATGGACGCCGTGGTGAAGCCTCGCAACGAAGAGGAGAACATCTACTCGGTGCCTCACGACAGCACCCAAGGGAAGATCATCACCATCCGGAACATCAACAAGACCCAATCCAACGGCAGCGGCAACGGCTCCGACAGCGAGATGGACACCAGCTCCTTGGAGAGGGGCCGCAAGGTGTCCGTGGTGGCCAAACCGGTGTTGTACAGGACCCGCTGCTCCAGGCTGGGCAGGTTTGCGAGCTACAGGACCAGCTTCAGCGTCGGCAGCGATGATGAGCTGGGACCCATCCGGAAGAAGGAGGAGGACCAGACTTCCCAAGGCTATAAAGGGGATAATGCTGTTATTCCCTACGAAACGGCCGACGGAGAGGATCCAAGGAGGAGGAACATCTTGCGGAGCTTGAGGAGGACGACGAAGGTAGTTTGCTGTGGGATTGGAAGGGGAGAGGTGGGGATGGGAAGGTTGGATGTGGACAGGCGGGATCCGTGGGTTTGTGGTCCCTGGGGTGAGGTGGTGGTTGGACAACCCCATGGAAGATGGTTTATTGGTGGACTTGGCTGGGGCAAGGGTTGGTGAAGAACACCATGAAGGAGGTGGTGTGAGGAACACCATGAAGAACACAATGTGAAGGTCACACCATGAGGGCCGTGGTGTGAAGGTCACACCATGAGGGCCGTGGTGTGAAGGTCACACCATGAAGGCGGTGGTGTGAAGGTCACACCATGAGGGCCGTGGTGTGAAGGTCACACCATGAAGAACACAATGTGAAGATCACACCATGAAGAACACGATGTGAAGGTCACACCATGAGGGCCATGGTGTGAAGGTCACACCATGAGGGCCATGGTGTAAAGGTCACACCATGAGGGCCATGGTGTGAAGGTCACATCATGAGGGCCGTGGTGTGAAGGTCACACCATGAAGGAGGTGGTGCGAAGGTCGCACCATGAAGAACACAATGTGAAGGTCACACCATGAAGAACACAATGTGAAGATCACACCATGAAGGTGGTGGTGTGAAGATCACACCATGAAGAACACGATGTGAAGGTCACACCATGAGGGCCATGGTGTAAAGGTCACACCATGAGGGCCGTGGTGTGAAGGTCACACCATGAAGAACACAATGTGAAGATCACACCATGAAGGTGGTGGTGTGAAGATCACACCATGAAGAACACGATGTGAAGGTCACACCATGAGGGCCATGGTGTGAAGGTCACACCATGAGGGCCATGGTATGTTCCTCATGTGTTCACTGCTCCGGTCACCTCCACCACGAGCGCTCAGCTCCGAGCACCTCCTCCCCACAATGTGCTCCTGAGGATCCCGGCTCCGTGCTCGGAAGCGATGGTTTGGAGGACAATCCATGGGGGGGGGGTGCTGGGACGTGGTCTCCATCTGCTGCTTGCCATGGATGGACATAGGAAGGGCAGAGTTAAGCCCCTGTTGCCTTCGGGTGGCTGAGAGCAGCGGGTGAAGCTGGATGTGGCCACCCAAAGGTGCTGGGAGGCTGAGGACACCTCTGGGTGTAACCTCTCGTTCTGAGGTGGCATCTCCCAAGCTTCTTGGCTAGGGAGGAGCGGTGTTCCTCAGGGATCGGTGGTGACGATGGGATGGAGGAGGCGGGGGGGCGGAAGGGATGGGATCCAGAGGGAGCTGGGGAGGTGGGAGCAGGAGAGTTCATGGAGCTTCAGAGCGAGGGATGGGAGAGACCTTCAAGGATCCATCGGAAGGGACAGATTCTGCTATCCCAGGGTGCGCCGAGCTCCGTCCGTGGGGTCACGGAAGGGTTTGGGTGCTTCCAAGAGCTTATCCGCTGGGATGAGCCATAAACCATTGGGATGAGCCATAAACCTTTGGGATGAGCCATAAACCGTTGGGATAAGCCATAAAGCATTGGGATAAACCATAAAGCATTGGGATGAGCCATAAAGCATTGGGATGAGCCATAAACCTTTGGGATGAGCCATAAACCGTTGGGATAAGCCATAAAGCATTGGGATAAACCATAAAGCATTGGGATGAGCCATAAAGCATTGGGATGAGCCATAAACCTTTGGGGTGAGCCATAAACCGTTGGGATGAGCCATAAACCTTTGGGATGAGCCATAAACCATTGGGATGAGCCATAAACCTTTGGGATGAGCCATAAACCGTTGGGATAAGCCATAAACCTTTGGGATGAGCCATAAAGCATTGGGATGAGCCATAAAGCATTGGGATGAGCCATAAACCGTTGGGATAAGCCATAAACCTTTGGGATGAGCCATAAACCATTGGGATGAGCAATAAACCATTGGGATAAACCATAAACCGTTGGGATAAACCATTGGGATAAACCATAAACCATTGGGATAAGCCATAAACCATTGGGTTGAGCCCTAAACCGTTGGGATAAGCCGTAAACCGTTGGGATAAGCAGTAAACCATTGGGATAAGGCATAATCCATTGGGATAAATCATAATCCTTTGGGATAAGGTGTAATCTATTGGGATAAACCATTATCCATTGGGATAAGGCGTAATCCATCATGATAAACCATTATCCATTGGGATAAGGCGTAATCTATTGGGATAAACCATTATCCATTGGGAAATGATGTAATCCATTGGGATAAAGCGTAATCTGTTGGGATAAGGCGTAATCCATCATGATAAACCATAATCCATTGGGATAAGGCATAATCCATTGGGATAAACCATAATCCATTGGGAAATGATGTAATCCATTGGGATAAAGCGTAATCTGTTGGGATAAGGCGTAATCCATCATGATAAACCATAATCCATTGGGATAAGGCGTAATCCATTGGGATAAAGCGTAATCCGTTGGGATAAGGCGGAGCCCTTCTCTTCCCGTCGCCCCCCAGAAGCCCAAGCCCAAGCCTCGGCCGTCCATCACCAAGAGCACGTGGGAGAGCTCCTACTTCGGGGTGCCCCTGAGCAGTGTGGTGACCGCAGAGAAACCCATCCCCGTCTTCATCGAGCGCTGCATCGAGTACATCGAGGCCACGGGTGAGGGCCGCTTCCCGCTGGGAGCAGAGGGATCCGAGGGGGATTTGTTCCGGAATCCCGGCCCGCGGGGGTATCCCAGGGCCCTGACCCTCTTTGCCCTCCCCAGGGCTCAGCACCGAAGGGATCTACCGCGTGAGTGGGAACAAGTCGGAGATGGAGAGTCTCCAGAGGCAGTTTGACCAGGGTGAGCCTCCGGAATTCCTTATCCAAACCCTTTGTGTCCCAGAATTCCCCATCCCAACCCCTTTGTGTCCTTGGATTCCCCATCCCAACCCATTTGTATCCCGGGATTCCCCATCCCAACCCCTTTGTGTCCTTGGATTCCCCATCCCAACCCATTTGTATCCCGGGATTCCCCATCCCAACCCATTTGTATCCCGGGATTCCCCATCCCAACCCCTTTGTGTCCTTGGATTCCCCATCCCAACCCATTTGTATCCTGGGATTCCCCATCCCAACCCCTTTGTGTCCTTGGATTCCCCATCCCAACCCATTTGTATCCCGGGATTCCCCATCCCAACCCATTTGTGTCCCGGAATTCCCCATCCCAACCCATTTGTATCCTGGGATTCCCCATCCCAACCCATTTGTATCCCGGGATTCCCCATCCCAACCCCTTTGTGTCCCGGGATTCCCCATCCCAACCAATTTGTATCCAGGAATTCCCCATCCCAACCCCATTGTATCCCGGGATTCCCCATCCCAACCTCTTTGTATCCTGGGATTCCCCATCCCAACCCATTTGTATCCCGGGATTCCTCATCCCAACCCCTTTGTGTCCCGGGATTCCCCATCCCAACCCATTTGTATCCCGGGATTCCTCATCCCAACCCCTTTGTGTCCCGGGATTCCCCATCCCAACCCCTTTGTATCCCAGGATTCCTCCTTCCAATCCCAACCCCCCCGGAGGGATTTTTACCCATTCCCATTTTTTTCCCCGCCTTTTCTCCATTTCCTGTGCTTTTCCCTGGATTTCGCCCATTCCCGGACCTTTCCCATTCCTCCCCCTCCTCCTCCCTTTCCTTGGGGACACCGGAGCCCGGCCCCTCTGCGCCATCCCCATTCCACACCGCAGCCACCCCCGCTTTCCCCCCTTCCCATCCCTCTCGACTCTTTGGGAATGGCCATTCCAGCCGCTGGGATAGAACCGGGAGCCTCTTCCCGTTGCAGACCACGGGCTGGACCTGGCTGAGAAGGATTTCACCGTCAACACCGTGGCGGGAGCCATGAAGAGCTTCTTCTCGGAGCTGCCCGAGCCTTTGGTCCCCTATTCCATGCAGGTGGAGCTGGTGGAAGCCCACAGTGAGTCCATCCTCTTCCCAACGCCATTCCCATTCCCTTTGCCCATTCCCGTCGCCTGGCTTCCGCACCTAAACACCCAACGGAAGCAATGGGAGCTGGTGGCCCCACAAATCCCTCCGGAAGAGGAGGAATCCCATGGGATGCTGCTGCCCTTCCTGACTCCCTTCCCGTTCCCTCCTGGCAGAGATCAACGACCGGGAGCAGAAGCTCCACGCGCTGAAGGAAGTGCTGAGGAAATTCCCAAAGGAAAACTATGAGGTCTTCAAATACGTCATTGGCCACTTGAACAAGTAGGTAGCGGGGGGTCTGGGATGCGGGGAGGACGTTGGGATGGCCCAAAAAGCAGGAGTGGGGATGGAGGGGTGTCGAGGTGATGCAGGATCCAAGGGGGATGTGACCATGAGCATCCCAGAAGGATCCAAGGGGGATGTCACCATGAGCATCCCAGAGGGATCCAAGCAGGATCTCACCATGAGCATCCCAGAAGGATCCAAGGGGGATGTCACCATGAGCATCCCAGAAGGATCTAAGCAGGATCTCACCATGAGCATCCCAGAAGGATCCAAGCAGGATGTCACCATGAGCATCCGAGAAGGATCCAGGCAGGATGCGACCATGAGCATCCCAGAAGGATCCAGGCAGGATGCGACCATGAGCATCCCAGAAGGATCTAAGCAGGATCTCACCATGAGCATCCCATTGTCCCCTTAGGCTTGGACCAAAAGGATCCAAGCGGTGTGTCCCCATGAGCATCGCCTCTGGTTTGGACCAGATGGATCCCATTGGGATTTCCCCATGACTGGATCCCATTGGGACGGCCCCTGAGCGGATCCCATTGGGACACCACATGAGTGGATCCCATTGGGGTGTCCCCCATGAGTGGATCCCATTGGGACGCCCCATGAGCACCCTGCAGGATCCCATTGGAATGTCCCCATGAGTGGATCCCATTGGGACACCCCCTGAGCAGATCCCATTGGGACACCCCATGAGCAGCTCCCATTGGGACACCTCTGAGCTCCCATTGGGACACCCCATGAGCAGCTCCCATTGGGACACCTCCGAGCTCCCATTGGGACACCCCATGAGCAGATCCCATTGGGACACCCCATGAGCGGATCCCATTGGGACACCCCATGAGCGGCTCCCATTGGGACACTCCCCAAGCTCCCATTGGGACACCCCATGAGCAGCTCCCATTGGTATGCCCCATGAGCAGATCCCATTGGGACAGCCCACAAGCTCCCATTGGGACGCCCCATAAGTGGATCCCATTGGGACACCCCATAAACAGATTCCATTGGGACGCCCCATGAGCAGATCCCATGGGATACCCAATCAGCAGATCCCATCGGGATACCCCATGAGCGGATCCCATTGGGACGCACCCCAAGCTCCCATTGGGACACCCCATGATCGGATCCCATTGGGACACCCCCGAGCTCCCATTGGGACACCCCATGAGCGGATCCATTGGGACGCACCCCAAGCTCCCATTGGGACACCCCATGATCGGATCCCATTGGGACACCCCCGAGCTCCCATTGGGACACCCCATGAGCGGATCCCATTGGGACACCCCCGAGCTCCCATTGGGACACCCCATGAGCGGATCCCATTGGGAAACCCCCGAGCTCCCATTGGGACACCCCATGATCGGATCCCATTGGGACACCCCAATGAGCAGCTCCCATTGGGACACCCCATGAACAGATCCCATTGGGACACCCCATGAGCAGCTCCCATTGGGACACCCCATGAACAGATCCCATTGGGACACCCCATGAGCGGATCCCATTGGGACACCCCATGAGCAGCTCCTATTGGGACACCCCATGAGCGGATCCCATTGGGACACCCCATGATCAGATCCCATCGGCATACCCCATGAGCGGATCCCATTGGGACGCACCCCAAGCTCCCATTGGGACACCCCATGAGCGGATCCCATTGGGACACCCCCGAGCTCCCATTGGGACACCCCATGAGCAGCTCCCATTGGGACACCCCATGAGCAGATCCCATTGGGACACCCCATGATCGGATCCCATTGGGACACCCCATGAACAGATCCCATCAGGACGCCCCCTGAGCGGATCCCATTGGGACACCCCATGAGCGGATCCCATTGGGACACCCCATGAGCAGCTCCCATTGGGACACCCCATGATTGGATCCCATTGGGACACCCCCGAGCTCTCATTGGGACACCCCATGAGCAGCTCCCATTGGGACACCCCATGAGCGGATCCCATTGGGACACCCCATGAGCAGCTCCCATTGGGACACCCAATGAGCGGATCCCATTGGGACACCTCCGAGCTCCCATTGGGACACCCTATGAGCAGCTCCCATTGGGACACCCCCGAGCTCCCATTGGGACACCCCATGAGCGGATCCCATTGGGACACCCCATGAACAGATCCCATCAGGACGCCCCCTGAGCGGATCCCATTGGGACACCCCATGAGTAGATCCCATTGGGACACCCCCGAGCTCCCCTTGGGACACCCCATGAGCAGATCCCATTGGGACACCCCCAAGCTCCCATTGGGACACCCCATGAGCAGCTCCCATTGGGACACCCCATGAGCAGCTCCCATTGGGACACCCCATGATCGGATCCCATTGGGACACCTCCGAGCTCCCATTGGGACACCCCATGAGCAGCTCCCATTGGGACACCCCATGCGCAGCTCCCATGGGTGTCCCCCCCGAGCCCCATGGCACCGCGTTGCGCTGTCCCCGCGCAGGGTGAGCCAACAGCACCGCCTGAACCTGATGACGAGCGAGAACCTCTCCATCTGCTTCTGGCCCACGCTCATGCGCCCCGACTTCAGCACCATGGACGCGCTGACGGCCACGCGCACCCATCAGACAATCATCGACCTCTTCATCCAGCAGAGCCCCTTCTTCTTCTCCTCCTCCTCCTCATCCCGGCCCATCCCGGAGCCTCCCGGCGCCATTCCCGCCTCCCCCTCGGCTCTTCCCACCGGAGCTCCTCCGCTCCTCCCCGGCGCGGCTCCGGCGTCGCCGCCTCGGACGCCGCCGCCGTCGCCGCAGTCTCCGGTGCAGGCGTTGATCCCGAGCCAGCTCCATGCGGAGCCGCTGTGAGGTGGGGGCCGCGGGGCCCCCGGAGCGCCCTTCTCCCACTGGAATCGCCCCCCCCCCCACCCCCCCCACCCCCGGATCCCATGGGAATGCGGCGCCGGAGCTGCCGGGATCGAGGCAAAGGACGTCGGATGCTTCGGTCGCCCGTGGGACACGGCCGGCGCTGGGAGCTCATCCCAGATGGATCCATTGGGATACGAGGCGGATCCATTGGGATACAAGGCGGATCCATTGGGATGCGAGGGAGATCCATTGGGATGCGAGGCGGATCCATTGGGATTCGAGGCTGATCCATTGGGATACAAGGCGGATCCATTGGGATGCGAGGCTGATCCATTGGGATGCGAGGCAGATCCATTGGGATACGAGGCTGATCCATTGGGATACGAGGCGGATCCATTGGGATACGAGGCTCACCCGACGCGGCCCAACGCATCCCAGGACTCATCCGGAACAATCCAAGGCTCGGCGGATGCATCCCAGGACTTCCCGGGAGCCCCATTCCCTGCTCCAGGCATTCCGCATGAAGCACTTACGGAGGGGCCGCTCCCGCTGCCCCCATCCCGTTTGGGGCTGGATTCGGGGGGGGGTTCCCTTGGGAAGAGCCAGCGCCCGGTTGGGATTGGGCAGGAAAGTCGGGATTGGGATGCGGAGAGGACACGAGATGGGAGGGGGGGAGGGGGTTTTGTCCTGTGGATCCCATAGGGATTAATGGGGGGGGGGGGGGGGGGGGAACGTTGGATCCCTGGATCCTTCCCGGCATTCCCAGCCACTGGAGTTTCATGGTACCACTGGGAGAGCACGGGGAAGGCTCCCACCGCCCCGCCGGGGTCTCTGCGCACTTTAAGACCCCCCAAAACCCACCCCAGGGAGGAAAACGCCCCCCAAAGCGCCCCCCAAATCACCCCCAAAAGGCGCAAATCCACCCCAGAATGCCCCAAAATCACCCCCAAAGTGCCCAAATCCACCCCCCCCCCCCAAAGGGCTCTCCCCGCCCCCCCCCCCCCATTTCCCCCATCCCAAAAGAGGCCCAATCCTTCGCGGATGGCCCCAAAAATGGCCCTTTTCCCCCCCCAAAAGAGGGGTTCCCGCTGTGAAAAGGAAGCGGTTCGGGGGGGTGGTTTTGGGTTCAAAAAGGGCAAAAACGGTCAACTCGGAGGCGAAAGGTCCCCAAAAAGGCCCTTTTGAAGCGTTTTGCCCTTTCCTGCTGCTTCCTCCCGGATTTGGGCTCCAAAATCCCCCTCCCCCCCCCCCCCAAAATGCCATTTTGAAGCGATTTCACCCCAAAATCCGCCCGATTTTGGGGGCGTTCTGCGCGAGGCCTTGGGCCCAACACGTCCCCCGTGTACTTCTTGGTGATGGACGTCGCCTTCTTCCTGCTTTTCCCGAGGTTTGGAATTGCGGGGGGGGGGGGGGGGGTGTCTCATTCCCTATGGATATTCCCAAGGGAATGAGGAAGAGGAAGCCATTGGGAATGGGGTCAATGGGAATCCCACTGCTCCAGCGCCGTTTTCCCCTTATCCCATAGGAATTGGGTTCCCCTATGAATGATGGAAATGGCCCCAAAAGGTTGGGAATGAGGGATGGGAGGAGGAGTGGGGCCAAGTGGGCCCTCAATGGGGGTTGGTGGTACCATGGGGGGTGATGGAGGTGATGGGGATATGGGGGAGACGATGGGATACGGGGATGATGATGGGATATGGGGGTGATGGGGATATGGGGGTGATGGGGATATGGGGGTGATGGAGATGATGGGATATGGGGGAGATGATGGGATACGGGGATGATGATGGGATATGGGGGTGATGGGGATATGGGGGTGATGGAGGTGATGGGGATATGGGGGTGATGGGATACAGGGATGATGATGGGATATGGGGATATGGGGGGTGATGGGATACAAGGATGATGATGGGATATAGGGGGTGATGGAGATGATGGGATATGGGGGTGATGGGATACGGGGACAACGATGGGATATGGGGATATGGGGGGTGATGGAGATGATGGGATATGGGGATGATGGGATATGGGGGGTGATGGGATACAGGGATGCTGGGATACAAGGATGATGGGATACAGGGATGCTGATGGGATATAGGGGGTGATGCAGATGATGGGATATGGGGATGATGGGATACAGGGACAACAATGGGATATGGGGATATGGGAGGTGATGGGATACAGGGATGACAATGGGATACGGGGATGATGGTGTACAGGGATGACGATGGGATGCAGGGATGATGGGGTACAGGGATGATGATGGGATATAGGGGGTGATGCAGATGATGGGATATGGGGATGATGGGATATAGGGATGACGATGGGATATGGGGATGATGGAGGGACACGAGGGGCCCGATCCCCACCCTCGGCAGCGCCGCGTCCCGCATTGCTGTGGCCGAAGGAGGCACCGCCGAGCGCTCATTGGTCAGCCGCCGCTGTCCCCTCCCCCCCCGCGAATTGCGATTGGCCGACGCGCGGCGCCCCGCCCATTGCGGAAGTGGAAGAAGCGCCCCTATTGGCTACGCAAAAATGGCCAGAAACGGCTTTTCACCTTAAAACGCCACTTTATGGGCCCGGTACCTGCCGGGGGGGGGGAGGGGGGGTTGCGGGAAGAGCCAACACCGACCGGCCCCTCCCCCCTCCGCCACTCACCCTCCCCGCGCTGCTTGGCCCCGCCTCCTCGTCCTGATTGGCTGCCGCGTGGTACCCACGCCCCTTTCATAGAGAGGTGGGTGTGTCCAGCGGGGAAGCCACGCCCCCTCCCGCCGAAGCGCGCCAAACAGGCCACGCCCCCTGGGGGGGGTGCAGAGCCAATGACACGCGGGCGCGCCACCAGGCCACGCCCCTTACCCAGCGAGGGGGCGTGGCCAGCGGTTGGCGGGAGGGGCAAAAACCCCGCCAAAAAAGGGCGTGCGGGGGGGCGGGAAACGGCGTTTTGGGGGCGCTGAGGGCGCGGTTTCGGGGTCCCCCCCCTCAGAGCTCCTCCTCGAGGCCGTCGTCCTCCTCCGGGAAGTCCCCGGCGGTGACGCTCTGGGGCTTCACGAAGGCCCCGTACTTGGGGGCGCATTCGAAGTAGCGCCGGGAGCCGACGCTGCAATGGTGGGGGGGGGGGATGGAGGTTGTGGGGGGGTCCCCAAAGCGCCCCAATGGATGGGACTTGGGGGGCGATGGGGGGGGGGGGGGGTGTACCTGCCGTCGTGCTTGCCCAGCGGCTCGTCATAGCGCACACCCACCCAGTGGCCGGGCTTGAAGTCGGTTTGGCCTGTGGGGATTGGGGGGGGGGGCAGTTTGGGGGGGGGTTGGGGCAGTTTGGGGGGGTTGGGGGTGTCTTGGGGGGGTTTGGGTCACTTTGGGGGGGGGTTGGGGGCACTTTGGGGGGGATTGAGTCACTTTGGGGGGGGAATGGGGGCACCCTGGGGGGGGTTGGGTCACTTCGGGGGGGGAATGGGGGCACTTGGGGGGGGGGATTGGGACACCCTGGGGGGGGAATGGGGGCACTTTGGGGGGGGGGAATGGGGGCACCTGGGGGGGATTGGGTCACTTCGGGGGGGGGTTGGGGTCACTTGGGGGGGCGGTTGGGGCCATCTTGGGGGGGGATTGGATCACTTTGGGGGGGGAATGGGGGCACTTGGGGGGGGGGATTGGGACACCCTGGGGGGGGAATGGGGGCACTTTGGGGGTGGAATGGGGGCACTTTGGGGGGGGGGATTGGGACACCCTGAGGGGGGGAATGGGGGCACTTTGGGGGTGGAATGGGGGCACTTTGGGGGGGGGGAATGGGGGCACCTGGGGGGGGATTGGGTCCCTTTGGGGGGGGTTGGGGTCCCTTTGGGGGGTGTTCGGGGCCCCCCGGGGCGCCACCTACCCACGTACATGATGGTGCCCCTGCGGGAGGGCTGCCCCGGGACCCGCACGAGGCAGCGGGAGCCGAGCGGCAGCGCGGCCGCGAGCGCCCCCTCCTGGTCCCGGCGCCGCCGCTGCTCCTCCGCCCGGCGCTGCGCCGCCTCCGCGTCGTAACGGCCCCATTGGCGCTGCCGGAGGAAGCTGCGGAGGGACTCTGCGGGGGGACCATAGGGACAGTGGGGTTGGGGGGGGCACCATAGGGATAATGGGGTTGGGGGGGGACCATAGGGATAATGGGGTTGGGGGCACCATAGGGATAATGGGGTTGGGGGGGGGACCATAGGGACAGTGGGGTTGGGGGGGGCACCATAGGGATAATGGGGTTGGGGGGGACCATAGGGACAGGGGGGTTGGGGGGGATCATAGGGATAATGGGGTTGGGGGCACCATAGGGATAATGGGGTTGGGGGGGACCATAGGGACAGGGGGGTTGGGGGGGATCATAGGGATAATGGGGTTGGGGGCACCATAGGGATAATGGGGTTGGGGGCACCATAGGGATAATGGGGCCGTGACAGGGATGGTGGGAATGGGGGGGACAGAGGGCTTGGGGACACCATAGGGGAGGCAGCAGAGTGGGGACACCATAGGGGACCCCGTAGCGACAGCACAGGGATTGGCAGCACAGCAAGGACACCATAGGAACACCATTGGGGACTCCACAGGGGACTCCATAGAGACACCATAGGGACACCATAGGGCACTCCATAGGGTCCCCCCAGGGCACTCCATAGGCACCCCATAGGCACCCCACAGGCACCCCATAGGCACTCCATAGGGAACTCCATAGGGACACCATAAGTCACTCAATAGGGACCCCCCAGGGCACTCCATAGGCACCCCACAGGCTCCCCATAGGCACCCCTCAGGCTCCCCATAGGTACCCCCCAGGGCACTCCATAGGCACTCCATAGGCACCCCATAGGCACCCCACAGGCACCCCATAGGCACTCCATAGGGAACTCCATAGGGACACCATAAGTCACTCAATAGGGACCCCCCAGGGCACTCCATAGGGACCCCATAGGCACTCCATAGGCACCCCATAGGCACTCCATAGGGAACTCCATAGGGACACCATAAGGCACTCAATAGGGACCCCCCAGGGCACTCCATAGGCACCCCACAGGCTCCCCATAGGCACCCCTCAGGCTCCCCATAGGCACCCCCCAGGGCACTCCATAGGCACTCCATAGGCACCCCATAGGCACTCCATAGGCACCCCATAGGCACCCCATAGGCACCCCATAGGCTCCCCAGCCCCTCACCCGGCCTCCGGTCGTAGTCGCTCTCGGCCATCTCATACTTGGGCACCTGGGACACGTCCTCGAACTCCCCGATGCGGGCGCCGCTGCGGTCGATCACCTGGGGGGGGGTTTGGGGTGAAAGAGGGCGATTTGGGGGCTTCAGGGCCAGGTTTGGAGGGGAAAGAGGGTTGGGGGGGGTTCAGGGCCATTTTGGGGAGGGAAAGGGGGTTTTGGGGGGTTTCAAGGCCGTTTTTGGGGTGAAAAGGGGGTTTTGGGGGGTTTCAAGGCCATTTTTGGGGGTGAAAAGGGGGTTTAAAGGCCATTTTGGGGGGGGAAACGGGTTTTTGGGGGGCTTCAGGGCCATTTTAAGGGTTTCAGGGCCATTTTTTGGGGGTTTCAGGGCCATTTTGGGGGTTCGTGGCCATTTTGGGGGGTTTCAGGGCCATTTTTTGGGGTTTCAGAGCCATTTTTGGGGGTTTCAGGGCCATTTTGGGGCTTTCCGGGCCATTTTTTGGGTGTTTCAGGGCCATTTTTGGGGGTTTCAGGGCCATTTTGGGGCATTTCAGGCCCATTTTGGGGGTTTCAGAGCCATTTTTGGGGGTTTCAGGGCCAGTTTTGGGGGTTTCATGGCCATTTTGGGGCATTTAAGGCCCATTTTGGGGGTTTCAGAGCCAATTTTGGGCGTTTCAGGCCATTTTTGGGTGTTTCAGGGCCATTTTTGGGCGTTTCAGGTCCATTTTGGGTGTTTCAGGGCCACTTTGGGGTTTCAGAGCCATTTTTGGGTGTTTCAGGGCCATTTTCGGGTGTTCCAGGGCCATTTTTGGGCGTTTCAGGGCCATTTTTGGGGTTTCAGGGTCATTTTTGGGCGTTTCAGAGCCATTTTTGGGTGTTTCAGGGCCATTTTCGGGCGTTTCAGGGCCATTTTGGGGTGTTTCAGGGCCATTTTGGGGCGTTTCAAGGCCATTTTGGGGCGTTTCAGGGCCATTTTTGGGGTTTCAGGGTCATTTTCGGGCGTTTCAGAGCCATTTTTGGGCGTTTCAGGGCCATTTTCGGGTGTTTCAGGGCCATTTTTGGGCGTTTCAGGCCATTTTTGGGTGTTTCAGGGCCATTTTCGGGCGTTTCAGGCCATTTTTGGGCGTTTCAGGGCCATTTTGGGGCGTTTCAGGCCATTTTTGGGTGTTTCAGGGCCATTTTCGGGCGTTTCAGGGCCATTTTGGGGTGTTTCCGGCCCACTCCGCGGTACGCACATGCACTCTGCAGCCGTCCCGGAGCCGGTAGGAGCCCAGCAGCGCCTCATCGCGGTCCAGGCGGCCCAGGGGCTCATCGTGCGCGCCGTAGAGCTCCAGGTCCATGCAGGAAGCGGGGCTGCCCACCACCAGCTCCAGCTTGCACTGCAACGGGGCGGCGGTGAGGGGCGGCGCGGAGGGCCGCGCAACGGAGGAGGGCGGAAAGCGGCGGTACCTTGAGCTCGGCCACGGTGATGCCGGTGCTGTAGCGCTTCGGGGCTCGGAGGGCGCTGAGGCTGCTGCTCACCGATAGCAGCACGGAACCGGGATCGGGATCGGGATCGGGATCGGGATACGGAGCGGGAGCGGACCCCACCGCCTTCATGGTGCGGCACCACCGCTTCTTCTGGAAGCTTCGTCCCTCAGCCAATGGGAGCTGGCGGGCTGCCGCCGCTAGCCAATGGGAAGCGAGCGTCGCCGCCCGCCAGAGGGGAGCAGCCAATAGGAGCGCGGAGGGGGCGGGGCTAAGCGCGGTCCTAGAGCCCGCCGGTCGGGCCGGACGCCGCGGTGTGTCCCCGCGCGGCCGCCGTGGAGGGCGCGGTGCGCGTGCGCGGCGGCGCCATGGAGACGGACGGGGCCTACGAGCCGGGCTTCGTGGGGATCCGCTTCTGTCAGGAGTGGTGAGGGACCTATGGACCCTATAGGGACCCTATAGAGACCCTATAGAGACCTTATAGAGACCCTATAGAGACCCTATAGAGACCTTACGTGGAGATCCGCTTCTGTCAGGAGTGGTGAGGGACCTATGGAACCTATAGGGACCCTATAGAGACCCTGTAGAGACCTTATAGAGACCCTATAGAGACCTTACGTGGGGATCCGCTTCTGTCAGGAGTGGTGAGGGACCTATGGACCCTATAGGGGCCCTATATGGACCTTATAGAGACCTTATAGAGACACTATGGACCCTATATGGATCCTATATAGACCCTATGGACCCTATAGAGACCTATGGACCCTATATGGACCTTATATAGACCCTATGGACCCTATGGATCCTATATAGACCCTATGGACCCTATATGGACCCTATAGAGACCCTATGGACCCTATATGGACACTATAGAGACCCTATGGACACTATATGGACCTTATAGAGACCCTATGGACCCTATATAGACCTTACATGGACCCTATGGACCCTATATGGACCTTATATGGACCCTATGGACCCTATATGGATCCTATATAGAGCCTATGGACCCTATATGGACCTTATATGGACCCTATGGACCCTATATAGACCCTATGTGGACCCTATAGACCCTATATGGACCTTATATAGACCTTATATGGACCCTATGGACCCTATAGAGACCCTGTATGGACCCTATATAGACGTTATATGGACTCTATATAGACCTTATATAGACCCTATATAGACCTTGTAGACCCTATATGGACCCTATATAGACCCTATGGCCCCATATGCACCCTATATAGACCCTATGGACCCTATATGGACCCTATAGACCCTATATGGACCCTATATAGACCCTATGGACCCTGTATGGACCCTATAGACCGTATATGTGCCCTATAGACCCCCTATATGGACCCTGTATGTACCTTATAGACCCCCTATATGGACCGTATATGTGCCCTATATGGACTCTATAGACCCCCTGTATGGACTCTATATGTGCCCTATACGTGCTCTCTATGGACCCTATAGATCTCCTATATGGACCCTGTATGGACTCTGTATGTACCTATATGTACTCCATATATATGCCTCTATACCCTTGCTACACCCTTCATATACTGCTGTATACCTTCTATATATCCCTACCTGCCTCCTATATACTTCCTATGGTCCCGTATATGGCTATAGGCCCCCATATACATCCTATATCCACCCTACATATCTGCTGTACGCCCTTATACTGCCATATACACCTATATACCCCCTGTATACACCCTACATACCCCCATGTACCTCCTATATGCTCCCATATATGCCTATAGACCCCCATATAACCCCCCTTTCCCCCCCCCAGCAACAACATGCTGTACCCCAAGGAGGACAAGGAGAACCGGATCCTGCTCTACGCCGTGAGTGCCCCCCCCATACTGATCCCAATGGGATGCAGCCCCCTCCCAGGTCCATATAGCAATGGAGGGGGGGGGTTATAGGGACCATTCCCGGTGTGATAATGGGATAACCCCCCCTATAGAACCTTATGGGCCCCCCCTTTGCCCCCAGTGCCGCAACTGTGACTATCAGCAAGAGGCCGACAACAGCTGCATCTACGTCAACAAGATCACCCATGAAGTGGAGTGAGTTCATTAACGAGCTCCTTAATTGGGGCTCATTAATAGGGATTGATGGGGATGGGCTGGTGGGGGCGGCGGGGTTAATGGGGGCGTAATGGAGCGATGGGCAATTAATGGGGGTCATTAATGGGGGTAAATCAGTGGGGGGGTAATACAATTAATATTAATTAATGTATAGTATATATTAATATGTGGATTATGGTGGCATTTAATGTATGGTAAATTAATAGGTAATTAATGAGAGTCATTAGAAAGGGGTAATTGGGGCAGTGGAGAAGTGGGATTGAGGGGGGGAAGGGAGACCGGAAGGGGCAATAAAGTGAGGGGGAATGAATGGGAATGCTAATGAATGAGGTCATTGATGACGTCATTGATGAGGTCACTGATGAGGTCATGACCCGCCTGGCAGTGAGCTCACCCAGATCATCGCGGATGTGTCGCAGGACCCCACATTGCCCCGCACTGAGGATCACCCCTGCCAGAAGTGAGGGGGCATCGGGGGCCCCCCCATCCCCTTAATGCCCCCCCATCCCCTTAATGCCCCCCCATCCCCTTAGTGCCCCCCCCATCTCCCTTAATGCCCCCCCATCCCCTTAGTGCCCCCCCCATCTCCCTTAATGCCCCCCCATCCCCTTAGTGCCCCCCCCATCTCCCTTAATGCCCCCCCATCCCCTTAATGCCCCCCCATCCCCTTAATGCCCCCCCATCTCCTTAATGCCCCCCATCTCCCTTAATGCCCCCCATCCCCTTAATGCCCCCCCATCTCCTTAATGCCCCCCCATCTCCTTAATGCCCCTCCATCCCCTTAATGCCCCCATCTCCCATAATGCCCTTCCCTCTCCCTTAATGCCCCCCATCCCCTTAATGCCCCTCCATCTCCCTTAATCCCCCCCATCTCCCTTAATGCCCCCATCCCCTCAATCCCCCCCATCCCCTCAATCCCCCCATCTCCCTTAATACCCCCATCCCCTTAATGCCCCCCATCTCCCTTAATCCCCCCCATCTCCCTTAACGCCCCCATCCCCTCAATCCCCCCCCATCCCCTTAATGCCCCCCATCCCCTCAATGCCCCCCATCTCATTTATGCCCCCCCATCCTGTTTTTGCCCCCCCATCTCCTTAATGCCCCCCATCCCCATTGTCCCCCCATCCCCTCAATGCCCCCCCCTTCCCCTTTTTGCCCCCCCATAGGTGCGGTCACAAAGAAGCCGTCTTCTTCCAGTCCCACAGCGCCAGAGCCGAGGTGAGGGCCCCCCCCGACCCCCCCAAACTGTCCCCATGTCCCCCCCTTACCCCCCCCATAACCCCTTTGTGTCCCCCCCCCAGGACGCCATGAGGCTCTACTACGTCTGCACCGCGCCCCACTGCGGCCACCGCTGGACCGAGTGACCCCAACCCCCCCCCATTGGGGCTGTCACCCCCATACCCCCTTATCCCAGCGCCCCCCCATGGGGTGCCCCCCCCCGGGGGGGTTCTTTTGGTGGCAATAATGGGTGTTATGGGCAAAAATGGGTGCTGATGGTTTTGGGGTGCGGGGGGGTCCTTTGGGGCTCAAACCACAGCCCTGGTACCCCCACATGTGCCATTAGGGACCGGATCCATCCCTGGCTATGGGGCCGGGATCCAGGTGGGATCCAGGTCCATCCCATCCGAGCCCTCCGGCACTGCCCAATGTGGGTCAGAGTTGGAGAATTCCCGAAAATCCCACCCCAAAATGGGTCAAAATTAAAGAATTCCCTAAAATCCCACCCAAAATGCATCGAAGTTGGAGAATTCCCTAAAATCCCACCCCAAAATGGGTCAAAATTAAAGAATTCCCTAAAATCCCACCCCAAAATGCATCGAAGTTGGAGAATTCCCAAAAATCCCACCCCAAAATGGGTCAAAATTAAAGAATTCCCTAAAATCCCACCCCAAAATGCATCGAAGTTGGAGAATTCCCAAAAATCCCACCCCAAAATGGGTCAAAATTAAAGAATTCCCTAAAATCCCACCCCAAAATGCATCGAAGTTGGAGAATTCCCAAAAATCCCACCCCAAAATGGGTCAAAATTAAAGAATTCCCTAAAATCCCACCCAGAATGCATCGAAGTTGGAGAATTCCCAAAAATCCCACCCCAAAATGGGTCAAAATTAAAGAATTCCCTAAAATCCCACCCAGAATGCATCGAAGTTGGAGAATTCCCAAAAATCCCACCCCAAAATGGGTCAAAATTAAAGAATTCCCTAAAATCCCACCCCAAAATGCATCGAAGTTGGAGAATTCCCAAAAATCCCACCCCAAAATGGGTCAAGATTAAAGAATTCCCTAAAATCCCACCCAAAATGCATCGAAGTTGGAGAATTCCCAAAAATCCCACCCCAAAATGGGTCAAAATTAAAGAATTCCCTAAAATCCCACCCAAAATGCATCAAAATTGGAGAATTCCCTAAAATCCCACCCCAAAATTGGGTCAAGATTAAAGAATTCCCTAAAATCCCACCCAAAATGCATCGAAGTTGGAGAATTCCCTAAAATCCCACCCAAAATTGGGTCAAAGTTGGAGAATTCCCTAAATTCGGAGGAGGTGGAAGGGATGGGGGGGAGGGTCCCGTTCCCAGCAGCATTCCCATGGGCGCGTCCCTCCGTATCCATCGGGAATCGAACCGGACCCGCGTGCAGCGTTTACGTCACTCGCCCCCTCTGCCAATAGCAGCGCGGCGCGGCGGGGTTAGGCTCCGCCCAGCTGCTATTGACCAATCAGCGCCGCGCTCGGGCACGAGAGGGGCGGGGCCGCGCTTGGCCACGCCTCCCGCTCTCCTGTCCGCTCACCCGGGGTCCGCGGGTTCGAGTCCCGCGGCCGCGCTTCGGGCACCGCCGTTATTAATGGGACCAACGGGGTGAGAACGTTCTTAACGTTGGGACCAACGGGGTGAGAACGTTCTTAACGTTGGGACCAACGGGGTGAGAACGTTCTTAACGTTGGGACCAACGGGGTGATTCCCAAAAAGCGGCTCTGGGAGGGTCCAAACGCCCCTTGGAAGGACCGAAACGCCCCTGGGAGGACCCAAACGCTCCGAAACGCTCCCTGGGAGGACCCAAACGCCCCCTGGGAGGTCCCAAACGCCCCCTGGGAGGACCCAAACGCCCCCTGGGAGGGCCAAAACGCCCCCAAACGCCCCCTGGGAGGTGCGAAACGCTCCCAAACGCCCCCTGGGAGGACCCAAACGCTCCCAAACGCCCTCTGGGAGGTGCGAAACGCTCCGAAACGCCCCCAGGGGGTCCCAGACGCCCCCTGGGAGGACCCAAACGCTCCCAAACGCTCCCTGGGAGCTCCCAAACGGTCCCTGGGAGGTCCCAAACGCCCCCTGGGAGGACCCAAACGCCCCCTGGGAGCTCCCAAACGGTCCCTGGGAGGTCCCAAACGCCCCCTGGGAGCTTCCAAACGGTCCCAAACGCCCCCTGGGAGGACCCAAACGCCCCCTGGGAGGACCCAAACGCTCCGAAACGCTCCCTGGGAGGACCCAAACGCCCCCTGGGAGGACCCAAACGCTCCCAAACGCCCTCTGGGAGGTGCGAAGCGCTCCGAAACGCCCCCAGGGGGTCCCAGACGCCCCCTGGGAGGACCCAAACGCCCCCTGGGAGGACCCAAACGGTCCCAAACGCCCCCTGGGAGGACCCAAACGCCCCCTGGGAGCTCCCAAACGCCCCCTGGGAGCTCCCAAACGCCCCCTGGGAGGGCCAAAACGCCCCCTGGGAGCTCCCAAACGCCCCCTGGGAGCTCCCAAACGCCCTGGAGGTTGGGGGGGGGGGGGGGGGGGAAGCAGCTGCTCAGGGTCCTCCCCCCCCCCCCGCGGCCGTTGCCATGGAGCGGCCGTTGCCATGGAGCGGCCGTTGCCATGGAGCGGCCGCATCCCGCACCGCGCCGCGGGCGCTCAGCACCCGGCAGAGGGCGCTCGTGCGGAGCCTGCGCGGGGCGGAGGGCGGCGGCGGCGGCGCGGTGCGTGGGGGCGGGGCCGGGATGGAGCGTTCCATAGGGATCCAAGGCCCGAATTCCATAGGGACCCAAGGCCCGAATTCCATAGGGATCCAAGGTCCGAATTCCACAGGGATCCAAGGCCCGAATTCCATAGGGATCCAAGGTCCGAATTCCATAGGGATCCAAGGCCCGAATTCCATAGGGATCCAGGGCCCGAATTCCATAGGGATCCAGGGCCCGAATTCCATAGGGACCGAGGGTCCGAATTCCACAGGGATCCAAGGTCCGAATTCCATAGGGACCCAGGGCCCGAATTCCATAGGGATCCAAGGCCCGAATTCCATAGGGACCGAGGGTCCGAATTCCATAGGGATCCAAGGTCCGAATTCCATAGGGACCGAGGGTCCGAATTCCATAGGGATCCAAGGTCCGAATTCCATAGGGACCGAGGGTCCGAATTCCATAGGGATCCAAGGCCCGAATTCCATAGGGACCGAGGGTCCGAATTCCATAGGGACCCAGGGCCCGAATTCCATAGGGACCCCAATGTCCTTATCCCCATGAGCCCCAATGCTCTGTCCATAGGGACCCCAATGCGCTGTCCATAGGGACCCCAATGTCCCATCCATAGGGACCCCAATGTCCCGTCCATAGGGACCCCAATGCGCTGTCCATAGGGACCCCAATGTCCCGTCCATAGGGACCCCAATGCACTGTCCATAGGGACCCCAATGTCCCATCCATAGGGACCCCAATGTCCCGTCCATAGGGACCCCAATGTTCTGTCCATAGGGACCCCAATGCGCTGTCCATAGGGACCCCAATGTTCTGTCCATAGGGACCCCAATGCGCTGTCCATAGGGACCCCAATGTCCCGTCCATAGGGACCCCAATGCGCTGTCCATAGGGACCCCAATGTCCCATCCATAGGGACCCCAATGCGCTGTCCATAGGGACCCCAATGTCCCGTCCATAGGGACCCCAATGCGCTGTCCATAGGGACCCCAATGTCCCGTCCATAGGGACCCCAATGCACTGTCCATAGGGACCCCAATGTCCCATCCATAGGGACCCCAATGTCCCGTCCATAGGGACCCCAATGTTCTGTCCATAGGGACCCCAATGCGCTGTCCATAGGGACCCCAATGTCCCGTCCATAGGGACCCCAATGCACTGTCCATAGGGACCCCAATGTCCCGTCCATAGGGACCCCAATGCACTGTCCATAGGGACCCCAATGTCCCATCCATAGGGACCCCAATGTCCCGTCCATAGGGACCCCAATGTTCTGTCCATAGGGACCCCAATGTCCCATCCATAGGGACCCCAATGTCCCGTCCATAGGGACCCCAATGTTCTGTCCATAGGGACCCCAATGTTCCGTCCATAGGGACCCCAATGCGCTGTCCATAGGGACCCCAATGTGCTCCCCCCATTGCCCTCCCTGCAGCCGGAGCCCCCGGTGCCCCCCGGTGAGGAGGAGGAGGAGGAGGAAGAGGCCCCCCCGGTCCCTATGGAGCCGCCTCCGGAAGGGACAGTGTGGAGCCCTCCATAGGGGATGGGGGCCCTATAGAGGTACCGCCCCCCCCCCCCCCGTGGTACCCCATTGGTGCTCTATAGGGTGGGGATGCGCCCCTATGGCTTTAATAAAGGATGAAGGAGGGGAGGGGCTGAGGGTGCTTCTGCTATGGGCTCCTATGGACCCGCATAGGGGCCGCAGGGGGGCTCAGCCTATGGGTGCCATAGGGGGGCTCCAAAGGCCTTCCCCAGCCCCTTTGGGGCTGCACTCCATGGCCCTCGGTGCCTGCACCAGGTCCTATAGGCTCCCTATAGGCTCCCTATAGACCCCAATCTCCTATAGGCTCCCTATAGACCCCATCTCCTATAGGCTCCCCATAGACCCCACCTCCTATAGGCTCCCTATAGACCCCAATCTCCTATAGGCTCCCTATAGACCCCATCTCCTACAGACTCCCCATAGACCCCATCTCCTATGGGCTCCCTATAGACCCCATCTCCTATGGGCTCCCCATAGACCCCATCTCCTATGGGCTCCCTATAGACCCCATCTCCTATGGGCTCCCCATAGACCCCATCTCCTATAGGCTCCCTATAGACCCCATCTCCTATAGACTCCCCATAGACCCCATCTCCTATAGGCTCCCTATAGACCCCATCTCCTATAGACTCCCCATAGACCCCATCTCCTATAGGCTCCCTATAGACCCCACCTCCTATAGACTCCCCATAGACCCCATCTCCTATAGGCTCCCTATAGACCCCATCTCCTATAGACTCCCCATAGACCCCATCTCCTATGGGCTCCCCATAGACCCCATCTCCTATAGGCTCCCTATAGACCCCATCTCCTATAGACTCCCCACAGACCCCATCTCCTGTAGGCTCCCTATAGACCCCATCTCCTATAGACTCCCCACAGACCCCATCTCCTATGGGCTCCCTATAGACCCCATCTCCTATAGACTCCCCATAGACCCCATCTCCCTATAGCCCTATAGCTCCGGTCCCCTGTGGTCCCCAAATTCCCTGTCTCCTATAGGCCCATATCCCGCTTATCCCCGCAGCCCCACGTTCCCTGTTCCCCATAGCACCCATACCCCACATCCCCTATGGCCCAAACGCATTGTCCCCTATGGCCACCCCACTCCATCCCCAGTAGCCCCACACAGCGTCCCCCTATTAAGGTGGCCCAGCCCAGGAACTGAGCGCTCCGCTTGGTTGTTTCCAACTGAGGGACCACGCGCGAGCTGGCGACTGCGGATGCGCGTGATAAAATAGGGATGCGTATGGATTTGCACGAGTCGCAGCAGTTTTCATGGAAGCCTACGCAACCCGTTGTTATAATTTCCATTAAGATATAGAACTTTGGATTCTACGGATGATCCCGACTGCATATAAGGAATCGGGAACAGCATCGAGAGGTGAATTATCCCAGTTTTCCCAAATAACACCTTGGAGGTCTGAAGTCCGCAAGGAATCCATCGGAGCTCCAGGGATCAAATGGCGCTTCCCTGCATCGGTGAAAGCCGTGATGCCCATAAGCGGCGCTTCCAAACGCCGCTCACGCACCAAAGGCAATGGCCTATACGGAGGGCAAACGGGACCGATGCCCCCATCGTATGGGTCAATGCGCTTCGGAACGGAAGAGGAACCATCAACCGCTCCAGATACAACCGTCGGCTGTCGGAACGTACGGTCCTCAATGCAACCGGAAGCGTTCGTGCCGTTACCGATGACCACGAGCGCGGTTCTTATAGAGCTCTTCCCTAATGATGCTCAGCGCCTTCTCCTGCGCAGGACCCAACGGGAGAGCCTCAGCAGCTTTAGCGGAAGCACCCGGTGGACCAAGGGCTTCACATCCTCCTCCGGAACGCCGGAGATCGAACGTCCCCATCCAACTTTTGGGCATCGTTCAATGTCGTTCTCTCGGCAGCGATTTTCAGGTTTTGGGGTCGAACGGCACCGTTGGGAATAACCCATCCCAAAGATTTTTGGGCCTTTTCTGGGGCGAAGATCCCAAATCCCGCTTGGAATGCATCAAAATCCCATCTTTCTCCGGCCGTTCGCCGCAACTACGCCATCCGTATAACGGGAAACGACGGTATCTCCGCGCCGGTTCTGCCCTATCGATGGATGGCCGATTTCTCCGTGCCCCATGGGTGCAATGGGATGGAATAGAAGCGGTCCTTTAAGTCAATAATGATTTCCCAGTTCTTGGGTAACGCTGTGGGTGATGCACGGCCCCCATGTCCTCCATGATGTTAGTGATGGCTCCGAGATCATGGAGCAGCCTCCGGTTTTCCACTCTTTTTTGGGATAGTGAAAACCGGAGCGCCCTACGAATGGAACATTCATCACGTAGGGTCCTGCGGTTATCCCGGCACCGTTCGGAAAGAGGAACCGCATCGCATCGCGGTTGGTCATGGGGGACTGCGTTCCCCCCATCCCAGGAATTCCCGTTTGAGCGGGCACGAGAGGGGAAGCGCTCCTTGGAAATCATTGCGACGTCAGCGCCGGTATCCATCAACGTCCTTATGGACTTCCGCTCTCCGGATTCAGTTCTTATGGGGACGATACGCTCGGGTTTAGCCGTAGCGATGGCGAGCGGAAGGAACACGCGCGGCGCTCCCGTGGGACCGACTCCATCCTCACCTCGATCCGATGCTTCCCTTTGGAAGGACTGAGTTATGGTATAATCTCAATTATCCCGCAGTAATCCGCATCTATAACACAAATTCCCTATTGGGATGCTGAAGATCTCCCGATCCCGAAGGACCCTTCACGTTGCTGTCTATAACACCGACCTCATCACGGGGTTCCTATCGCCGTCTCCAGCTCCGCTCCGGCGCTCCCCGCGCTGGAGGAGCCGACGGCACCGGAGCATCTTCACCCACAGCCCCTTTCCCGTTGTAAGGGTCGCGCTCCGTTTGCCGTTCCCCTCCCGGGTGCAGTGGGAACTCATCCTACACCGTTGACACCGTTGGGTACCGTTCCTCCTGGGAAGGCGGCATTGGGTTTGGATGTGCCCTTCTTTACCGCAGTTATAACCCTTCTTGCATTGGGCAAAGGGGAAAGCGCCTCTTTGACAGCGGCCGCGATAAGGGCGGCGTTTTCCCTTTGCGTTTTTCCCTATGGTTGAGCCAACTCAACCGTATCCACCACGTCCGAGCCGTAGGGTAAAGCGGCCCAAGCGCCGTTGCGTTTGACCGCTGGCGCTCTCAAAAGGCGTTTTGAACCCCATCGCCTTCGTAGCGACGTCCATCGCGGAACGCTGTTTGACGGTGGCACATCCGAACGGAGCTTCCAACGCCAACCGCATGACTCCATCCGTGAAGTTCAATTGGCGATCGACGCCCATGGGCCCGAGCCCCCCAACATCTGCGATTGGACCCCAAAAAGGGGGTCCCCTCGTTGCCACGGTTTCGCTTCTTCAATGTCAAACAGCCTTCGAAGAGCAATCTCGGCGATGGCGTCAGCACAATGCGGGCCACCACGTTGGTATCGTGGGGGACCACGAGATCCGACCGTAGGATGGACATCATCATCTGCAGAGACAACTGAGAGCGTACCCTGTATTGGGTTTCGGCTGCTCCGGGCTTCTCCAATGGCTTCCCATCCATCGCCTCCCACCAGTGCGGTGCGGACACCGGAGAGGCTCTCGGATCCAAAGCCCCTTCTAGGATCGCATCCATGATGACCTCTTTCCACCTTTCCGACGCCGCGCTGGGATCTCAAGGGGAGGAACGGAAGAGGTTCGGTGGGGGAGCCGGCGCCGAAGGCGCAGGAGAGAACGATCCCATTCCGTCACCACCATGAGCTTCTCTATGACCTCCTATAGCTCCGTCGTGGAGCCATTCGGTTCCTTGGGTCGCTCTGCTTCTTGCGGGGTAGAAACGGCGTTTGGGGTGGAGGGAAGGGGCCATTCCGTCGCACCGGGTCCGTAAGCTGCGGACGCCTTCACCCCGCGGCGACGTTCCGTAACAACGCCACCGTTTGGGCTCTCTTCATTGGGAACCCTTCTTCACCGCCGTTGCGATTCCCGGGTGAGGTCTTCCCCCGTTGGAATGATCGAAGGGGCTCCGAGCGGGGGCTTTGGAAGCACGGACGGCATCACCGGAGACGCGGCGGCAGCCGCAGCGCTCTCCCATCGCGCATCCCGCAGCGTCCCCCCGGATAACCTTCCATAGTGTGGAATACCTTTGGGCCTCCCCCCCATGGGTTATGGTGTCCCAGAGCCGGGCGCCTATCGCCTCCCATGCGGCCATCTCCAACCCCGCTCAGCAGCCCCTTGGCTGTACCCAACCGGAGCATTTGAGGGCATCTTCTTCGTATCCAATGCCTCCATCCCAGAGGATGCGCTGCAGATGGAGGACCGCTGCGTCTTCCTCTGTCTGAGCCGCCCCCATCCCTCCCGCACCCCCACATCGGAGCGGACCCCTTCTCGCACAGAGCCCTTCCTCCCGCATCCATCTCCATCGCAGTCCCGCGGCTCCGTTCCGGTCCCTTCCCACCGCTCCTCCAAACCGGAGCGGCTCTCAGGAAACGGATGCGTTCGGGCGCCACGTGCGGGGGATGCGGCGCAACGCAACGGGACCGAACGCTGAACGGGATCAGAGCGCGGTGGGAACGGCACCGAGCGCACTGCTCCCAACAGCGGAGGGACGCGCGGCGCTTTCCAACGCTCGGGAACGCCGTTCCCGTTCGCTGCCCGGGGCGGAGGTTCCTCCCGGATATCCCGTCCCCGGCTGCGGCTTCCGCCGCTCCTCAGCGCCCGCCCCTCCTCCGTTAACCCTTTCGTTAACACCTCCCCTATAGCCCCATACACCTCCCTATAGCCCCATACCCCTCCCCTATAGCCCCATACACCTCCCCTATAGCCCCATACCCCTCCCCTATAGCCCCATACACCTCCCTATAGCCCCACACACCCCCCCTATAGCCCCATACCCCTCCCCTATAGCCCCATACACCTCCCTATAGCCCCATACACCTCCCCTATAGCCCCACACACCTCCCCTATAGCCCCACACACCCCCCCTATAGCCCCATACACCTCCCTATAGCCCCATACCCCTCCCCTATAGCCCCATACACCTCCCCTATAGCCCCATACCCCTCCCCTATAGCCCCATACACCTCCCTATAGCCCCATACCCCTCCCCTATAGCCCCATACACCTCCCTATAGCCCCACGCACCTCCCCTATAGCCCCATACACCTCCCCTATAGCCCCATACACCTCCCCTATAGCCCCATACCCCTCCCCTATAGCCCCATACACCTCCCTATAGCCCCACGCACCTCCCCTATAGCCCCATACACCTCCCCTATAGCCCCATACCCCTCCCCTATAGCCCCATACACCTCCCCTATAGCCCCATACACCCCCCCCATAGCCCCACACACCTCCCCTATAGCCCCACACACCTCCCTATAGCCCCATACACCTCCCTATAGCCCCATACACCTCCCCTATAGCCCCATACACCTCCCTATAGCCCCATACACCTCCCTATAGCCCCATACACCCCCCCTATAGCCCCATACACCTCCCTATAGCCCCATACACCTCCCCTATAGCCCCATACACCCCCCCTATAGCCCCATACACCTCCCTATAGCCCCATACCCTCCCCTATAGCCCCACGCACCTCCCCTATAGCCCCATACACCCCCCATAGCCCCATACCCCCTCCCCTATAGCCCCACGCACCTCCCTATAGCCCCATACACCCCCCCCATAGCCCCATACACCTCCCCTATAGCCCCATACACCTCCCCTATAGCCCCATACACCCCCCCCATAGCCCCATACACCTCCCCTATAGCCCCACACACCTCCCCTATAGCCCCATACACCCCCCCCATAGCCCCATACACCTCCCCTATAGCCCCATACACCTCCCCTATAGCCCCATACACCCCCCCTATAGCCCCATACCCCCTCCCTTATAGCCCCATACCCCTCCCCTATAGCCCCATACCCCTCCCCTATAGCCCCACACACCCTCCCCTATAGCCCCATACCCCTCCCCTATAGCCCCATACACCACCCCATAGCCCCATACACCCCCCCATAGCCCCATACACCCCCCCATAGCCCCATACACCCCCCCCCATAGCCCCATACACCCCCCCATAGCCCCATACACCTCCCTATAGCCCCACACACCTCCCCTATAGCCCCATACCCCTCCCCTATAGCCCCATACCCCTCCCCTATAGCCCCATACACCCCCCCTATAGCCCCAAACACCTCCCTATAGCCCCATACACCCCCCCTATAGCCCCATACACCTCCCTATAGCCCCACGCACCTCCCCTATAGCCCCATGCACCTCCCTATAGCCCCATACCCCTCCCCTATAGCCCCATACCCCTCCCCTATAGCCCCATACACCCCCCCTATAGCCCCATGCACCTCCCTATAGCCCCATACCCCTCCCCTATAGCCCCATACCCCTCCCCTATAGCCCCATACACCCCCCCTATAGCCCCATACCCCTCCCCTATAGCCCCACACACGTCCCCTATAGCCCCACACACCTCCCCTATAGCCCCATGCACCTCCCTATAGCCCCATACCCCTCCCCTATAGCCCCATACCCCCCCCATAGCCCCACACACCCTCCCCTATAGCCCCACACACCTCCCTATAGCCCCATACCCCTCCCCTATAGCCCCATACACCTCCCTATAGCCCCACACACGTCCCCTATAGCCCCATACCCCTCCCCTATAGCCCCACACACCTCCCTATAGCCCCATACACCTCCCCTATAGCCCCATACACCTCCCTATAGCCCCATACCCCTCCCCTATAGCCCCATACACCTCCCTATAGCCCCATACCCCTCCCCTATAGCCCCATACCCCTCCCTATAGCCCCATACCCCTCCCCTATAGCCCCATACACCTCCCTATAGCCCCATACCCCTCCCCTATAGCCCCATACCCCTCCCTATAGCCCCATACCCCTCCCCTATAGCCCCATACCCCTCCCCTATAGCCCCATACACCTCCCTATAGCCCCATACACCTCCCCTATAGCCCCATACACCTCCCTATAGCCCCATACACCTCCCTATAGCCCCATACCCCTCCCCTATAGCCCCATACACCTCCCTATAGCCCCATACACCTCCCTATAGCCCCATACACCTCCCCTATAGCCCCATACACCTCCCTATAGCCCCATACACCTCCCCTATAGCCCCATACACCTCCCTATAGCCCCATACCCCTCCCCTATAGCCCCATACACCTCCCTATAGCCCCATACACCTCCCCTATAGCCCCATACACCTCCCTATAGCCCCATACACCTCCCTATAGCCCCATACCCCTCCCCTATAGCCCCATACACCTCCCTATAGCCCCATACACCTCCCTATAGCCCCATACACCTCCCCTATAGCCCCATACACCTCCCTATAGCCCCATACCCCTCCCCTATAGCCCCATACCCCTCCCCTATAGCCCCATACACCTCCCCTATAGCCCCATACACCTCCCCTATAGCCCCATACACCTCCCTATAGCCCCATACCCCTCCCTATAGCCCCATACCCCTCCCCTATAGCCCCATACACCTCCCCTATAGCCCCATACACCTCCCCTATAGCCCCATACACCTCCCTATAGCCCCATACCCCTCCCTATAGCCCCATACCCCTCCCCTATAGCCCCATACACCTCCCTATAGCCCCATACCCCTCCCCTATAGCCCCATACACCTCCCTATAGCCCCATACACCTCCCTATAGCCCCACACACCTCCCCTATAGCCCCATACCCCTCCCCTATAGCCCCATACACCTCCCTATAGCCCCATACACCTCCCTATAGCCCCATACCCCTCCCCTATAGCCCCATACACCTCCCTATAGCCCCATACACCTCCCTATAGCCCCATACCCCTCCCCTATAGCCCCATTCCCCCCCCATAGCCCCGCCCCTCCGCTCCCCTCCAAGCCCCGCCCCTCTCCATCCGCGCATGCGCGTTGCGCTGCGCCCAAACGCCCGGCCGCGTCTCCGGCAGGTACCGAATTGGGGGGGGGCGGGGGGGGTGGGGGGGGGGCGCAAACGACCCCAACCGCGTACAAACCGGGATGAACCGGGATGAAACGGCACTAAACGGGACGGAACGGGATCAATGGGGGCGAAGCGGCGTTAAACGGCATCGCGCGGCACCCCCCGGGGTCTCCCCCTCCGCATCCCCCCCCCCCGTATCCCGTTGGTTCGCCCCATCCCCGCTCCATCCCCCCCCCCCCCCCCATCTCCTCAGAGCCGCCGCCATGACGCGAGAGCGCGGGGAGCCCCCGGCGGGGGGGGGGGGGACCGCGGTGCCCCCCCCGGAGCCCTCTCCCGGTGCCCCCCCCACGGACCCCCCCATGGACCCCCCCGGGGACCCCCCCATGGACAGCGCGGAGCGCCGCAAGCGGCCCATGGTGCACCCGGCAGCGCCCGCGCCGCTGCCCAAGGACTACGGTGAGGGCCCCCCCATGGGGAGAGCGGGGACGGGGCCCCCCCCATAGGGAGAACGGGGATAAGGACCCCCCCCATAGGGAGAATGGGGTAGGGACCCCCCCCCATAGACACAATGGGGACAGGGACCCCCCCCCATAGACACAATGGGGACAGGGACACCCCCATAGACCCAATGGGGACCGGGACACCCCCCCCATAGACCCAATGGGGACAGGGACACCCCCCCCATAGACCCAATGGGGACAGGGACCCCCCCATAGACACAGTGGGGACAGGGACCCCTCATAGACACAGTGGGGACAGGGACCCCCCCCCCCATAGACCCAATGGGGACAGGGACGCCCCCCCATAGACACAGTGGGGACAGGGACCCCCCCCCATAGACACAATGGGGACAGGGACCCCCCCATAGACACAGTGGGGACAGGGACCCCCCCCCCCCCATAGACCCAATGGGGACAGGGACCCCCCCCCCCATAGACACAATGGGGACAAGGACCCCCCCCCCATAGACCCAATGGGGACAGGGACACCCCCCCCATAGACACGATGGGGACAGGGACACCCCCCCCATAGACCCAATGGGGACAGGGACCCCCCCATAGACCCAATGGGGACAGGGACCCCCCACCCATAGACACAGTGGGGACAGGGACCCCCCCCCTCTTTGTCACAGAGATGCCCCCCCCCCATGGCAAAGGGCCCTTATAGGGCTCCAGGTGGGGATTCTCCAGTGGCTGCTATGGGGTTGAGCCCCCCCCCCCCCGCAGCCTTCACGTTCTTCGACCCCAACGATGCGGCGTGCCGGGAGATCCTGCTGGACCCCAGCACCACGGTGCCGCAGCTCTTCGCCATCCTGCGCCAGTGGGTGCCCCAGGTGCAGCACAACGTGGACCTCATCGGCAACGAGGTGCTGGGGGGGGCTGGGGGGGTGTTATGGGGGTCGGGGCTGGGGGGGTGTTATGGGGTACTGTGGGGGTCCGGGGGCTGGGGGGTACTGTGGGGTGCTGTGGAGTGCTGTGGGGGTCAGGGGGCTGTGGAGTGCTGTGGAGTGCTATGGGGGTTGGGGCTGGGGGGTGCTGTGGGGGTCAGGGGGCTGTGGGGTACTGTGGGGGTCAGGATGCTATGGGGTACTGTGGGGTGCTATGGGGGTCGGGGCTGGGGGGGGCTGTGGGGTGCTATGGGGGTCAGGGGGCTGTGGGGTGCTGTGGCATGCTATGGGGGACTGGGTGCTATGGGGTACTGTGGGGTGCTATAGGGGTCAGGGGGCTATGGGGTGCTGTGGGGTGCTATGGGGGTCAGGGGGCTATGGGGTACTGTGGGGTGCTGTGGGGCTCAGGGTGCTATGGGGTACTGTGGGGTGCTATAGGGGTCAGGGGGCTATGGGGTACTGTGGGGTGCTGTGGGGCTCAGGGTGCTATGGGGTACTGTGGGGTGCTATAGGGGTCAGGGGGCTATGGGGTACTGTGGGGTGCTGTGGGGCTCAGGGTGCTATGGGGTGCTGGGGGGTGCTATGCGGTACTGTGGGGGATGGGGCTGTGGGGTGCTGTGGGGTTCCCCTGGGGGTGACTGGTGTGGAACTGGTGCGAACGTGGCATAACTGGGGTGGAACTGGTGGTACAGCTGTTGTACTGGGGTGGAACTGGTGGTACAGCTGTTGTACTGGGGTGGAACTGGTGTCACAGCTGTTGTACTGGGGTGGAACTGGTGGTACAGCTGTTGTACTGGGGTGGAACTGGTGTTATAGCTGTTGTACTGGGGTGGAACTGGTGGTACAGCTGTTGTACTGGGGTGGAACTGGTGTTACAGCTGTTGTACTGGGGTGGAACTGGTGGTACAGCTGTTGTACTGGGGTGGAACTGGTGGTACAGCTGTTGTACTGGGGTGGAACTGGTGGTACAGCTGTTGTACTGGGGTGGAACTGGTGTCACAGCTGTTGTACTGGGGTGGAACTGGGGTGTAACTGGTGTGTAACTGGGGTGTGATGGATGCGTAACAAGTGCGTAACGGGTGCGTAACGGGTGTGTAACCGGTGTGTAACCGGTGTGTAGTGGGTGTGTAACCGGGGTGTAACTGGGATGTAACCGGTGTGTAATGGGTGTGTAACCGGGGTGTAACTGGGATGTAACCAGTGTGTGACTGGTGTGTAACTGGTGTGTAACGGGTGTGTAACTGGGATGTAACCGGTGTGTAATGGGTGTGTAACGGGTGTGTAACTGGGATGTAACCAGTGTGTGACTGGTGTGTAACGGGTGTGTAACTGGGATGTAACCGATGTGTAATGGGTGTGTAACTGGGATGTAACCGGTGTGTAATGGGTGTGTAACCGGGGTGTAATGGGTGTGTAACCGGGGTGTAACTGGGATGTAACTGGTGTGTAACGGGTGTGTAACTGGGATGTAACTGGTGTGTAATGGGTGTGTAATGGGTGTGTAACGGGTGTGTAATGGGTGTGTAACCGGGGTGTAACTGGGATGTAACCGGTGTGTAATGGGTGTGTAACGGGTGTGTAACTGGGATGTAACCGGTGTGTAATGGGTGTGTAACGGGTGTGTAACTGGGATGTAACCGGTGTGTAATGGGTGTGTAACGGGTGTGTAACTGGGATGTAACCGGTGTGTAATGGGTGTGTAACGGGTGTGTAACTGGGATGTAACCGGTGTGTAATGGGTGTGTAACGGGTGTGTAACTGGGATGTAACTGGTGTGTAATGGGTGTGTAACGGGTGTGTAACTGGGATGTAACCGGTGTGTGACTGGTGTGTAACGGGTGTGTAACTGGGATGTAACCGGTGTGTAATGGGTGTGTAATGGGTGTGTAACGGGTGTGTAACTGGGATGTAACCGGTGTGTAATGGGTGTGTAATGGGTGTGTAACGGGTGTGTAACTGGGATGTAACCAGTGTGTGACTGGTGTGTAATGGGTGTGTAACCGGGGTGTAACCGGGATGTAACTGGGGCAGATCCTGCGCCGCGGCTGCCACGTGAATGACCGGGACGGGCTCACGGACATGACACTGCTGCACTATGCCTGCAAGGCCGGGGCCCATGGCGTGGGTACGTGGTCCTGAGCCCGGAGCACATAGACCATACCCCATATCCCATACCCCATATCCCACATCCCATACCCCATATCCCATATCCCATTCCCTATATCCCATATCCCATACCCTATTCCCTATATCCCGTACCCCATTCCCTATACCCCATACCCCATTCCCCATATCCCATACCCCATTCTCTATATCCCATACCCCATTCCCCATATCCCATACCCCATTCCCCATATCCCGTACCCCATTCCCCATACACCATTCCCCATATCCCATACCCCATTCCCTATACCCCATACCCCATTCCCCATATCCCATATCCCATACCCCATTCCCCATATCCCATACCCCATATCCCATACCCCATTCCCCATATCCCATACCCCATTCCCCATACCCCATTCCCCATATCCCATATCCCATACCCCATTCCCCATATCCCATACCCCATATCCCATACCCCATTCCCCATATCCCATACCCCATATCCCATACCCCATTCCCCATATCCCATACCCCATTCCCCATACCCCATTCCCCATATCCCATATCCCATACCCCATTCCCCATATCCCATACCCCATATCCCATACCCCATTCCCCATATCCCATACCCCATACCCCATTCCCCATATCCCATACCCCATTCCCTATATCCCATACCCCATTCCCCATACCCCATACCCCATATCCCATATCCCATTCCCCATACCCCATTCCCCATATCCCATACCCCATTCCCCATATCCCATACCCCATATCCCATACCCCATTCCCTATATCCCATACCCCATTCCCCATATCCCATTCCCCATATCCCATACCCCATTCCCTATATCCCATACCCCATTCCCTATATCCCATACCCCATTCCCTATACCCCTGCCTCCCCCCGTACCTCCCATAGGGGACCCGGCCGCCGCTGTCCGCCTGTCCACCCGCCTGCTGGCGCTAGGGGGCGATGTGACGCTGCGCAGCCGCTGGACGCACATGAACGCGCTGCACTACGCCGCTTACTTCGATGTCCCCGAACTCATCCGCACCCTCCTGCGGGCAGCGGCGCCCCGCGGTGAGCGCGGGGGGGGCACGGGGGGTCTGGGGGGCGGGTATGGGGTCTGTGGGGCGGGTATGGGGTCTGTGGGGCGGGTATGGGGTCTGTGGGGCGGATATGGGGTCTGTGGGGCGGGTATGGGGTCTGTGGGGTGGATATGGGGTCTATGGGGCGGGTATGGGGTCTGTGGGGTGGATATGGGGTCTGTGGGGCGGGTATGGGGTCTGTGGGGCGGGTATGGGGTCTGTGGGGTGGATATGGGGTCTGTGGGGTGGATATGGGGTCTGTGGGGCGGGTATGGGGTCTGTGGGGTGGATATGGGGTCTGTGGGGCGGATATGGGGTCTGTGGGGTGGATATGGGGTCTGTGGGGCGGGTATGGGGTCTGTGGGGCGGATATGGGGTCTGTGGGGCGGATATGGGGTCTGTGGGGCGGGTATGGGGTCTGTGGGGCGGGTATGGGGTCTGTGGGGCGGGTATGGGGTCTGTGGGGCGGGTATGGGGTCTGTGGGGTGGATATGGGGTCTGTGGGGCGGGTATGGGGTCTGTGGGGCGGATATGGGGTCTGTGGGGTGGATATGGGGTCTGTGGGGCGGTTATGGGGTCTATGGGGAGGAGGTGGGATCTATGGGGTGGGACATGGGGTCTATGGGGCAGATATGGGGTCTATGGGGCGGAACATGGGGTCTATGGGGCGGGACATGGGGTCTATGGGGCGGATATGGGGTCTGTGGGGTGGACATGGGGTCTATGGGGCGGGACATGGGGTCTATGGGGTGGACATGGGGTCTATAGGGTGGGACATGGGGTCTATGGGGCGGACATGGGGTCTATGGGGCAGATAATGGGGTGCATGGAGCAGGACATGAGGCCTATGGGGTGGCATGTGGGGTCTATGGGGCAGGACATGGGGTCTATGGGGCAGGACATGGGGTCTATGGGGCAGGACATGGGGTGCATGGAGCAGGACATGAGGCCTATGGGGTGGAATGTGGGGTCTATGGGGCAGGACATGGGGTCTATGGGGCAGATATGGGGTGCATGGAGCAGGACATGAGGTCTATGGGGCAGGACATGGGGTCTATGGGGCAGGACATGGGGGTGCCACCATGGCCATGGGGTCCCATCGGGGCCGAGGCCCATGGGTGCCCCCGCGGGCGCCCCCATGGGTGCCCATCCGCGCTCTCCCGCAGTGCTGCACTCCACCTGCAGTGACTTCAGCCATGGCACCGCTCTGCACATCGCTGCCTCCAACCTCTGCCTGGGCGCTGTGCGCTGCCTCCTGGAGCACGGGGCCGATCCTGCGCTGCGGGTATGGGCGCTGGGCTGCCGGGGAGGGGCTGCTGTAGGGGCTATAGGGGTTATAGGGGCTACGGCGGCTCTAGGGGTGCGTTGGGGGCTATAGGGGCTATAGGGCTGTAGGAGCTATAGTGGCTGTAGGGTTCGTAGTGTCTGTAGGGGCGCTTTAGGGTCCTTAGTGTCTATAGGGTCCATAGTGTCTCTAGGAGTGCTTTAGGGTCTTTCGTGTCTATAGGGTCCATAGTGTCTCTAGGAGTGCTTTAGGGTCCTTCGTGTCTATAGGGTCCATAGTGTCTCTAGGGCTGCTTTAGGGTCCTTCGTGTCTATAGGGTCCATAGTGTCTCTAGGGCTGCTTTAGGGTCCTTCGTGTCTATAGGGTCCATAGTGCCTCTAGGAGTGCTTTAGGGTCCAGGATGCCCATAGCGCCCATAGGAGCCACGTGGGTGCCATAGTGCCCACAGGAGCCGTGTGGGTGCCATAGGCTCAATAGTGCCCATAGTACCCATAGGAGCCGTGTGGGTGCCATAGGCTCAATAGTGCCCATAGTGCCCATAGGAGCCACGTGGGTGCCCATAGTGCCCATAGGAGCCGTGTGGGTGCCATAGGCTCAATAGTGCCCATAGCGCCCATAGGAGCCACGTGGGTGCTCATAGTGCCCATAGGAGCCGTGTGGGTGCCATAGGCTCAATAGTGCCCATAGCGCCCATAGGAGCCGTGTGGGTGCCATAGCGCCCATAGGAGCCGTGTGGGTGCCATAGGCTCAATAGTGCCCATAGTGCCCATAGGAGCCGTGTGGGTGCCATAGCGCCCATAGGAGACACGTGGGTGCCATAGCGCCCATAGGAGCCGTGTGGGTGCCATAGCGCCCATAGGAGCCACGTGGGTGCCATAGGCTCAATAGTGCCCATAGTACCCATAGGAGCCATGTGGGTGCTATAGTACCCATAGGAGCCATAGGGGTGCCATAGCGCCCATAGGAGCCATAGGGGTGCCATTGGCTCCATGGCGCCCATCGGCCCCCCGGTGTCCATAGGAGCCATAGGGGTGCCATAGGCTCCATAGCGCCCATAGGAGCCATGTGGGTGCCATAGGCTCCATAGTGCCCATAGGAGCTGTGTGGGTGCCATAGTGCCCATAGGAGCTATGTGGGTGCCATAGGCTCCATAGTGCCCATAGGATCCATAGAGGTGCCATAGCGCCCATCGGCCCCCGGTGCCCATAGTGCCCATAGGATCCATAGAGGTGCCATAGGCTCCATAGCGCCCATTGGCCCCCCGGTGCCCATAGTGCCCATAGGATCCATAGGGGTGCCACAGGCTCCATAGTGCCCATAGGATCCATAGAGGTGCCATAGCGCCCATTGGCCCCCGGTGCCCATTCCCCTCTCCCCCCCCAGAACAGCAAGGGGCAGGTGGCGGCCGAGGTGGTGCCGGACCCCACGGACATGGCGCTGGATAAGGCGGAGGCGGCGCTGGCGGCGCGGGAGCTGCGGCGGCTGCTGGAGGAGGCGGTGCCGCTGAGCTGCGCTCTGCCGCGGGTGACGCTGCCCAACTATGACAACCTGCCCGGGCAGAGCGTGCTGCTGAGCATGGGGCTGCAGCTGGGGCAGCGCGTGCGGCTGCCGGGGGGGCAGGTGTGGGGCTATGGGGTATGGGATGGGTGACGCTGCCCAACTATGACAACCTGCCCGGGCAGAGCGTGCTGCTGAGCATGGGGCTGCAGCTGGGGCAGCGCGTGCGGCTGCCGGGGGGGCAGGTGTGGGGCTATGGGGTATGGGATGGGTGACGCTGCCCAACTATGACAACCTGCCCGGGCAGAGCGTGCTGCTGAGCATGGGGCTGCAGCTGGGGCAGCGCGTGCGGCTGCCGGGGGGGCAGGTGTGGGGCTATGGGGTGTGGGATATATGGGGTATGGGATGTGGGGTGTGGGGTATGGGATGTGTGGGGTATGGGATGTATGGGGTGTGGGGTACGGGGTATGGGATGTATGGGATGTGGGGTGTGGGGTATGGGGTATGGGATGTATGGGATGTGTGGGGTATGGGATGTGGGGTGTGGGGTATGGGGTATGGGATGTGTGGGGTGTGGGATATGGGGTATGGGATGTATGGGGTGTGGGGTATGGGATATGGGGTATGGGGTGTGGGGTATGGGGTGTAGGATATGGGATGTATGGGGTGTGGGATGTGGGATGTGTGGGGTATGGCATATGGGATGTGGGGTGTGGGATATGGGATGTATGGGATGTGGGGTATGGGGTATGGGATGTGGGGTGTGGGGTATGGGATGTATGGGGTCTGGGGTCTGGGATAAGGCATATGGGGTGTGGTGTATGGGGTATGGGGTATGGGATGTATGGCATATGGGATGTATGGCGCATGGGGTGTGGGGTATGGGATCTGGGCTCTATGTGCTGTGGTGTCTATGGGTGTTGGAGAGCAATGGCTGCAGAGATGGGGTTTGAGGAATGGACACGGGGGGGGTTGGGGTCCCTGTTCTGGGTTTGGGTGCTCCGGATGGATTTGGGTGCTCCGGATGGGATTTGGGTGCTCCGGGGGGGGTTGGGTGCTCCGGATGGGATTTGGGTGCTCCGGGGGGGGGTTGGGTGCTCCGGATGGGATTTGGGTGCTCCGGGGGGGGGGTTGGGTGCTCCGGATGGGGTTTGGGTGCTCCGGATGGGATTTGGGTGCTCCGGGGGGGGGTTTGGGTGCTCCGGGGGGGGGGTTTGGGTGCTCCGGATGGGGTTTGGGTGCTCCGGGGGAGGGTTTGGGTGCTCCGGGGGGGGTTTGGGTGCTCCGGATGGGATTTGGGTGCTCCGGGGGGGGGTTTGGGTGCTCCGTCCCCCCTTCTCTGTGCCCAGGTGGGGACGCTGCGGTTCTGCCGGCACCAACGGCCTTCGCCAGCGGCCAATGGGCGGGGGTGGAGCTGGACGAGCCCAGGGCAAGAACGACGGCAGCGTGGGGGGGGTGCGCTACTTCATCTGCCCCCCCAAGCAGGGTACGGGGCCCTACGGGGTTGCATTGGTCCGGACCCATCCGTACTGCCCCATTCTGGTCCCTACTGGGCCATTCTGGTCCATACTGTTCCATTCTGGTCCGTTCCGGTCCATTCTGGTCCATTCTGGTCCATACTGGTCCATTCCGGTCCATTCTGGTCCATTCTGGTCCATACTGGTCCATTCCGGTCCATACTGGTCC